>VDFB02324458.1:0-81158 GCA_007258455.2 Sequoia sempervirens | reverse complement strand
CCTTCACACATCTCTCAGAGTTAGCAAAATTAGTTTCATCTTTTAAATCCATGAACAAGAATTCACCATCCTCATCATCCCTATAATCAGATTCATCATCAGATATACTAGAATTTTCTCTAACATAATAGCTTTTCTTAATCATCTTACCTTTGTTCTTATTTTTTTCATTCAAAGCTCTTTTTGGGCATTTTGAAGCATAATGACCTATCTTTCCACAACTAAAACATTTGAAAGGAAAATTACCTATGTACTTTTCAGTAAATTTTTTCATTCTTCTCACGAAGTTAGCTTCCACATCATCAAGATCCTCTTGATCTGACATCTTAGTCTTCTTTAAGTTTCCAGCCTTAAAATTAGTTTCAACTTTTGCATTACTTGTACCAAATTCTCTCATTTCAAAAGCAGTTAAAGAACCATACAATTGATATCTGGAATATTGGTTCAAATTTTGTAATTCCTCAATATGAGAAATTTTATGACTATAAGATTTAGGAAGAGTTCTAAGTACCTTCTTTACCATTTCTTATTTTAGTTCTCTACAAAACCTCTAATACCATTGACAACTTCATCCACCTTCTGCAAGTAGCTTGTGATATTTTCATCTTCAAAAATTCATAGGGTCTCAAACATGATCTTCAAATTCTATATCTTAGCTTGCTTGACCTTATCATCTAATTCATAAATGCTTTCTAACTTTACCCAAATATCTCTAGCAATTTTCAAATTCATAACTTGCACCAATTTAGAATTAGTAAGACCACTTAATACCTTACTTTACCATTGTTTTCATAAGCCTTGATCTCATCATCAGTCTATGGACCATTTGCAAGTATAGCATATCTAATCTCAGTAGACTTCCAGATTTCACATCCAAGAGAAACTAGAAAAAATTCCATCCTTGTCTTCCAGAATGCATAATTTGATCCATCAAACAAAGGAACATATTTCTTTTGTGTAATCCTAGATCTACCTCAAGAGATTAAGCTTTCTTCCAAAGAACCTTGCTTTGATACCAATTGTTGAATGCATAAGACAACCGAGAGGAGGGGTGAATCAGTTGTACCTTAAAATTTCAAAAACCCTCACAAACATTCAGATCCACATCAAATCAATTAACCCTTAATCTATTAGAATGATTTATCATGAAAGAAGATAACAAAAATAGAATCAAGACAACACCATACATAATGAAACAACAAATTTACATGGAAAACCTAAGAAGGGAAAAACCACAGTGAGGATTATCTCACAATATAAAGTAATATCAACACTAAATACAATAGGTCTCACTACCAAAGGCTCACTTCCAAAATAGAAAAGAAGATACAGAAGAGTGTTACAATGAGAAATCCATCTCAATGCAATAGAAAATTCCACCACAACATCATCAACACTTTTGCAGTCTTACTAAAGATTGTAGACACCTTCTACTCACTCCATCTAGTAATCTAACACATGAAAGCTCACACTGCACTACATAAATTTTCACCTCACAACTCTATAATTTGCATCATTCACATCACACCCCTCTATCACATCATCCCTCAACAACTCAACTCATATTTATACCATCTTCAACCTTGAAAACATTCTCCAAGGTCATCTATGCACCTCATTATTGAAAATTCAAATTAGGTCAGAACCTAAACATTCTTGCGGTGGAAAGGAATGAAGGAAAACCATAAAACACCTTATCTAGGACCTAAATCCACTCATACATGCCATGCCACACTTCTGAAAACACTAAAGCAACTTTGTAATTAGTGTAAACACCCAAGGTCAACCAAACTTGCATTAACACCATTAACATTTAAGTGCGCACTTCCTCAAATCCAAAGACAACTCATGGACAACACACCATTCTTGAACATAATCTATAATATTCCACAAACATCCTCAAAACCAATAGATTCCTTCACAAACACTTTCACTTAAAGAATGTACAAACCTGTTACAGTCAAATAATTCTACCATGCATTGCAACTCAAGAAACTAAATTTTGAAGTACCAAACCTCAAAAAACTTCAACTAAAGAAAGATACAAACACTATCAGCACCCTTCTAGATCCACAAGACCTTAAACCACTCTACAGAGAAATGCAACACTATTTCCTCTTTTTATTTAAATTTTCTCAAAAGAACTTGCAAACCAAGCACCAAAGACACATCCTCAACATCTTCAGCACTTCCTCGTCACCACCAAGCCAACTGCAACCTAACAATTCAACTATACATCCATAGGCAGAAGCTTATCAAATAAACAGTAGAGGTTGACACCAATAACTTACTAATGACAACATAATGCAACTAATCAAAGCATCATCAGAGACAACATCAACTCAATGCCAACTACTCACACTCTTTCAACATACTCCTCATACAACTGACACCAATGACAAAACCAAATCTTATTGACAACAATGACAACACCAATTACACATACTTGCAACACTTTGAGGGTATTTTTAATTTAGTTGACTAGTTGAAGTAGAAGAAAATTAATCTAATTTCAAAGAAGGGTGACTACAAGCTAATCACAATTGCAAAAGGAAGCTAGGTAAGGTATCTTCTAAGATTAACAATGAAATTTTCATTAAGATTTGTTAGGTTTATGATGATGTGATTGCATGTACCTGGATGCTAAGACTTTTAAATAGAAACAAAGACCTATCAATATTAATATTTATCCTTTGATGAAGGATTTGACTAAATTAATAGAGGATAGGATCATATTTATCATAAAATAATTCTTCATGGGTGGAAATTTTAGTTTGTCAAAAAGAAGAATGGGGAAATAAGACCTTGTGTGGACTTCAAAGACCTACATGGAGCCTCCCTAAAGGGTCATTACCCTCTCCCTTCAATGTAGAAAACTCTACAAAGGATTAGTGGTTTAGAAATATTATCTTTCTTAGACGAATGTGTAGGCTACAATCAAATTACAGTCCAAGAATCGAACCAACATATGATAATATTTACTACCACATCAAGTACCTACACTTATTACAAGATTCCTTTTGGGTTAACCAATGTTGGTGGTAGCACCTTTCAGTGGGCCATGGACATGGTGTTTCAAGGTGTATTAAAAAAATTATGCTAGTCTACTTGGATGATATAGTATTCTTTTGAAAACATGTAAGTGATCACTTTAGCCACCTTGAAAAATTCTTCAAGAAGTGTAGGGAGTATGGAATTTCCTTGAATCCAAACAAGTGTATCTTTTCCACTGAATAAGGAAAATAATTTGGACACATTGTTTCCAAAGAATATTTGGCCATCAATTTGGAGAGAGTGGATTCCATCCTATCCATTTTTCTCCCTAGCCATAATAAAGGATTATAAAGCTTACTAGGAACATTTAATTTCATGAGAAGATTCATTCCCAACCTTGCTTCTTTGGTAAATCCTATCACTACCATGATAAAGAAAAATATGATATTTAGTTTGACAACAGAAGGAAAGGATAGTTTTGAGGATATCAAGCAATTCATTACTCACATGTCCCTACAATAGTCAATATAATATGACAAGGACTTCATTCTTTACACCTTTGGAGGAGGAGAAAGCATACCAGCTATCTTGACACAACTAAATAGTGAAAATATTGAGCAACCTATTGCCTTCTTTAGTGAAGGAATTAAATATTATGAACTCAAGTATAGATATGTGGAAAAATAGGTACTTATAGTTGTTAGGGAATTGAAAAAAATTAGGCACATTTTTTCTAACAATAGAATCAATTTGATGGCCCCTCATGCTAGAATCACAAAATTTCTATTGAGTAGAGATATTAGTAGAAAAAGAGTTGGGTGGGTCACTAGGGTTATGGAGTATGACATTGATATTAAGATCACCAAGCTTGTGAGAGGAAAGGGGTCGTGTGAGAATCTTGTCTTAGCATTTGAGACTCCTATAGAGGTTTCCTATAATAGGTCTGAAAATCTCACTTACTAGTTATCATCGTCAATTTCCAAATTAATTTAATAGAACCAAATAATTATATAATGGTGGAAATAAAGAGGAATAATTAAATACTTATTCCAAATGGAATGACATGCATTTCAATAAATAAAGGTATATCAAAAGAATCTCAAATAAGCGATTAGTCAATATAAATGAGGATTATCTTTATTTAAGGTAAATAACTTACAGGTTCAACATGACTGACCACCTAAGAATGCTCATACAAGAAAGGATAGCTCAATCATGTGTCAGCCACCTAGACCTGCAAGAAAATGTTAATGAATAGGGGTTTGCCTCGGTCAAACCCTGCTTTGGTATTCAAACCTTGATGAAATGAAATAAGATAAAGAAATGACAAGAGGACGCAATATGTCATTGCAACTTACAAGAATGAAAGATAAGCTCTTGCTTGATTGTATAGATCTTGACTTGAATACTTCTTGAATCATGAAATCCTTCACCATAAATGTTAGCTCAAATACAACATGATGCATGAATGATGATTAAGCATTGTGGATTACTAGTTCAACAATGTTGGTGAGAATTTATCGCTCATAGTAAATAAATATACTTTATAGAAGGTAACACTAATAAATGATCTAAAATTATAGATAAGATTCCTAATTACCTTCTAAAAGATGAGAAATAGAATAACAAGTTCCTTCAATTTTCTTCAAAATGATGTGATATTAATTCTATACTTCTCTATTTTAAGAAACATGATAAATTCCTTTTTTTTTTTTTTTTTTTACATATTCAGCAAATAAACAAGACTCCTCTATTGTATAAGGAACATATCTTATATCCCTTGGAATTAAACAATGATTCATTTATTTCAATGTATTGTCTCATATACTCAAACTTCCTAAGAGAAAAATAATAGCTTACTAACTTTCGATAAGAAGATTGATCCTTATATAAGGGAAAAGTAAAATAGAAGTCTATTGATTACCTTGCTAGAAATGCCATCTCTAGAAAATTGATACCAAAGATGCAAACATTTTATCGAGGCACAGAAAGGAGGTTAAATAGGCCTACTTTTGGCCACATGACAGAAGCAAATTGAATGATAATGAATGAACATAATATTGATATACCATATAACGTTGAGAAAAGGAATACTGAGAACAATCGTACCATAACCTGTTGTGAATGATTTAGAGCCTGAACATATCACCGAACCAGTCCTAGGGAGCTTTGAAGCTGACTCACATGAGACTAGCAATAACCAGTGGTACTAAAATGTGCAGTTGATTATATTTTGATGCTGTATATGACTCCCAGTGTTGTGGATGAACCTCCTGGCTGACTTTTTATCTTGGGCTTGGTGTTTAAATGCATTAAATATTAGTGCACCATAGATTGCCAATGTAATCAAACTAGAAATCTATGTAAAAGTTGGGAGTCTTTTTCTAAAATTAAACCAATGTGTATGTTTCCTAAAGGCAAGAAGGGCATTTGATGATGATCACATATTTCACTGGCGAAAACCTTGACAATGCCAAGAATGTAGAGAACGAGTTACAAAAACTAATTGTTTTCCATCATTAAAAATTTCAAATAAAGAATTCTCTCACTATAAAGCTTGTGTTGTTCTCAATAGGAATTCCTTCTTGTGATGTCCTTTGTTCAGCACCAGAGGCTATTGGTACAGCTACAATGTAAGAAACATTAGTAGCGATAATGAAAATGTATGTAACTGTGAAATGCATACAAATTTCCTCTCAAATTCCTTCTAACTGTTCCAAGAATTATACCCGCTCACCAAAAAGAAACATCTTTCTTGTAACTGCCATTATAACTGCCCTAAGATTAATGCAAGAAAATAATCAACGGTTCTCAAAACATTATCATTTCTTTCAACATTAGTAATCACAACTTTTATATATTATCTATTTATTTTATATTAATTATTTTATTTTCAAAAGATTATAATCTTACTGATTATAATAACATTTTCTTGAATAGTTGTTTCAAGAAATCTCCTCTTCTCCCTAAGGAAATAAATTCTTGTAACTTCCATACCAAGAGAAATTCCAATGAAACATTAATTTTTAATTATTTATCTTTAATTTACAACTATATATATATTTAATATTTATTATTTATCAAAACAATTAAATAATTATCTATTTCCAAAGAATTGTAATTTTCCGTTTATCAAAATAGTATTAATAAGGTTGAACAAATTTGAATGAACTATTTCCTAAAAGAGGGTTGTGACATTTCCCTTGTGTTACAAGAGAGCCAAATATCCAACATTGACACTCAAAAAAGTTGGGTGAATGATATAACTACATTTTTGTAGGAAAATAGGTATCTTCTAGGCCTAGATAAAACTAGAAGAAGGCGCTTCATAGTACAATCCATCCCCTATGTCTTGGCGGATGGCATAATTTTCAAAAAATTCTCAATGTAGTGTTGCTAATATGCATTGAACAAAATTAGGTCAACAAATTGTTAGAGGATTTCCATGATGGCTCTTTAGGTGGTCAATTTTTGTGAGGACCACTGCTATGAAAATAATAAAGGTTGGATATTATTGACCAACCCTATTTAATTATTCTCACATATGGGTGAAGAAATATAATAAATGTGCTTTCTTTTTGGAAATAGAAGTTTAGCTTCCCTCCCTCTTCATCCCATTTAGGTAGACCAACCATTTACATGGTAGGGATTGGATTTTATTGGCCACATGATAAATCCACCATCTAGCATTGGTCATATGTGGATTTTAATAGCCATAGACTACTTCACTAGGTGGATAGAGGAAATTTCATTGAAGGATGCTACATAGACTTTACTTCTATATTTCCTTGATAAAATTACGACTAGTTTGGTACCCCTTCCACCATCAGGTCTCAGATAATTCCAAATCATTTTTTAGTACCCAAATCAGTGATTGGGAATTTAGGAATGGTATATGATTTAAAACCTCATCACATAGTTACCCTCAAGGTAATGTCTTAACTAATTCCTCAAACAAAAACCTCATCAGGATAATTAAAATGACTATTGAAGATGATCAAAGGTCTTGGTGTAGAAAACTAAAGATAGCCCTTTGGTATGATAGGATCACTCCCAAGAGAGTTATTGGTACTTCCCATTTTATGTTGGTTTATGAAAGGGAAGAAAGGCTACCATTATCACTAGAGTTATGTTCTCTTTAGTTAGCACATCAACTACAATTAGTATAAAATGATGCAATGATAGAGAGGCTAGCTAAGCTAACAGAGTTAGAAGATACTAGGAACAAGGCTATGCATGTCCTTG
This sequence comes from Sequoia sempervirens, assembly GCA_007258455.2. Taxonomy (NCBI): domain Eukaryota; kingdom Viridiplantae; phylum Streptophyta; class Pinopsida; order Cupressales; family Cupressaceae; genus Sequoia; species Sequoia sempervirens. Next base: position 73,919 of record VDFB02324458.1, on the reverse strand, counting down.
AATTCGCCAATTGTAGGTTAAGAGAAATTTTAACAATAAAGTTACCCATAGAGTTATCTAGGAGGGAAACTTGGTGCTAAAATGGGATGCAAAAAAATCCAAAGAAGGAAAACATACTAAATTTGACACCATTTGGAGTGGCCCATTTGTAATCACCAATTGTAAGAGGCTAATATATTTCATCTCTCTAGGATGGATGGTGAGGATCTTTCTATCCCAGTTAATGTAATTCATATCAAACATTATTTTTTAGGGGTTTTTGAGAAGTCATGTACATAATAGCTTAGTTGTTTCATTTTCAACAAGTGTTGCTACTCACTTCACATTCTCCTTAAGGGAATATACTATTTAGGGTTTTTTTGTTCCTCTAAGTGCAAGAATGCATATGTTGTGTCATGTGAATTTTTGAGGAAATCCAGTGGTTGCATTTCCCTTTATGACTCTATTCCCAATGGACTGATAAGGCACTTTGGATTCCATTACTATTAGGTAATGCCCCCATAAAAGTCACCAAAAATGTTGCCACTTTGTGCCTCCATTTTTATTTCCCATCAATTATAATTAACCTGAGAAATCTCAATGGGTTTATCATGATCAAATATGCCTTTGGTAGTTATAGTCTCTCTTTCCCAAAATTTAGTTAAATACCCATTTCTAAAAATTCCAAAATTATATTTTCTTCCCATTGGTTCCATTGCAACTTCAAGTTCCTTTTAGACATTTTGATCCTTTCAAGGTTTCATGTTCCCTTGTATTTTCAGACCTGTTCCTTTATAATTCTGAACCTTTATTTTGTCTCCTTTGATTTGACAATTTCCAAGTTCCTTTCTTCCCTTTTCTCCTCTTTTGCCTTTGACTTCAAATTTTCTTATTTTAAAATTTTGTCCTTTCAATGTTTGTTCCATTTGTTTATCAAGTCCAAATTGTCCAAGTTCCCTCCCTAATCCCATTCCTTCCATTTTTGTTCCGACTGAGACTCCCCGATTCCCTTTTTTGAATTTATCTCTTATTAATAGTCCAAATTCCGGTGTTCTTCCCTCATTCCCTCTTTGACCGATTGGATCTCTTAGAGTTCCTTTATACATTTCTGTCCTTCCAGTTTCTAAGTTCCCTCATTTGTTGAAATGTCCGTTCCTTCCCTTTATTTATCTTCCCCTTTAGTTTCCTCTCATTGTGACTTTCTTTGCCTCTCTGAATCTTATCCTGATTTCTCTTTGATGATTTAATAAAAAGTCCAAATTTTGCTCCTTCTTGTTCCATGTTCTTTCTTCCTTTATTTTGTTAGACCTGTTCCATGGTCCTTCGCTTTTGGTTCTCTTTTGATATTTGGATAAATTTTAAATATCCAAGTTCCTTTTACATTCCCCCTTCCCCTTTTTTCCCTTTGGTTTGGTTGGGACTTTGTGTTCCCTTTGGACATTTTGGTCCTTTCGAGGTTTCAGTTTCCCTTTGGACATTTGGAAAAATTCTAAATATCCAAGTTCTTCCTCATTCCCCCTTCCCATTTCTTCTCTTTGGTTCCATCAAGAATCCATGTTCACTTGGACATTTTGTTCCTTTTTGGGTTTTAGTTTCTCTTTGGATATTGGAAAAAGTCCAAATGTCCAAGTTCTATCCTTTGGTGAACTTTTAACTTTTGACAAAGTCCATGACAGTCTTTTCCAAGTTCCTTCCTTTTTCCCCATTCCCTCTTTTTCTTCCTTAGGTCCCATCAAAACTTTGGGTCCCCCAAGGACATTTGAACCAACTCCCGCTACCTATCATATTTTTATCTTCCAACCTAGAAATTTCCATTAATGTGCAAAAACTTTCTCAACTACTAGATTTAATTCACGGAGCTACATGGAATATTTTAAATATATTTTTTTATCAATTTCAAGTGGAAAAATGATGCCCATGCTTCATTTATTATTTTTACACTATTTTTTTGTCAAAGAGCCATCCCCAGCTACAATTTTGTTGTAGATTTTGTGAGGGTTTCTCATCTTTATCCACATATTTATCAATGTGGAGGCATGGTGTGCATGTCAGGGCATTTTGGTAGGCTTTCAACTCGAGTTTTGGCATTCACACATGTCTACACATGATTTTCAAGTTTGTAGCTAAGGTTTCTATTTCTTTCATGTGTTCCCTTTTTCTCACATGACTTTTAGATGAATATAAGTAATTTTTGTGTTCATTGGAAGGGTTCTTCCTTAGTTTCTCTATTAGAGACATGTATATTTTCTACATTTTTTCAACTATAAAACTAGACTATGCCTCTATCAAAAAAATTTCTATTTTCCCCTCACCTTGAATATGCTATGTAAATATTCTTGTCTTCATATTTGAATGAATGTTTTTATATTTTATAATATTAAATTGTGTGTTAAATATGGTAAAATAAGATAACCATGGAGAAATTTTTCCATTTTAGTGTATGTTAATCCCTAACCTTCATGCAACTTCTTAGGAACCAACATACTAGAAATTTGTGTGAATTTATTTCAGTTTTTTATTAATACTTTGTGCAATCACAATTAGGAAGAAACATCTTTAACTATGGTGCATCACCATCTTTTGAAACTTTCAACATTCTCCCCCCCACCTTTTCCTTCAACAAGTTGATAGATTAGGATTAGTGTAGAGTTATCCAATGTTGGGTTGGACCAATGTTGTGTATTTATTAGAGAGGAAACCGACATTCTTCAAAGATCTAACCTCATTTGTAAGGTCCCACACCTTGAATTTGGTTCCATTTTGTCATTGGAATTCTGAAAAACATGTTTAGTAGGGTGCAATTTCATGTGAAAAAAAATTCTTATAATATCTTGTGTATCCTCATTATCTTTTCCCATTTGAGGGGCTCTTCTTACCTCCTATTTACTCATTGGATCTTTATCTTCTACTTTTCATTGAGTTTTAAATTTTGTATTTTTATTTGGGTCTTCATCATCATTTTTTATTTAAGGCATAGATTTGGATCTAGTAGCATATGTGATGATGGGAGGTGACTATGCAAAAGATATTACAACTTGTTTTTTCTTCTTGATGCTAGATATTTGATGGAGGTATAGAAATAGTATATATTTAAATGAGAGAGAAAAATGAGATTGCTCTCAAATTAAAATTTAGTCATTCACATTACACTAAAAATCTATTACATAGTATTGGCTTTATAAGGCCATTATTCCCATATGAAACTAGTTACAGGAATACAACTTCCAAAACCAAATTTATTTAATAAATTAAAAATATCATGTTAATTTATTTATTTAACCATTTATGTCAAGTACTAAATTCTAACATCCCCCCCTTAGTACTGACATAGAGAAAAACTAGAAATTAGTACAAATATTCTTTGTCACTTTGATGTGGAATTTCTTCATCACTTGAAGTGTGGTCATTTCCTTCAATTATCATAGTGTTCTCTTGCAACTTTCCTTCAAGAAGATCTAGTGCTCTCTATTTGCAATTCAGTAGTACATGTCCTATCTTTTTATAATAGAAACATGTGCCACTTGCATGTTTGAACTTCGTCATATGTTTTGATTTTTTGTAAGTACTAGCCTTATTTTGTGTAGCCAATGCAACTTCTTCTTTTGAAACATATTTGTTTATTTCATCAAGCAATGTGGATATAATACTTTCTAGACTTGGATTGATTTTGCTTAAGGTGAATACCATGTGAGATATACTATTTGGCATACTATTTAAAAGTATGTATTTTGCATCATTTTCCTTTATTCCTTCATTTACACCAGCCAATTGATTTATCAAGGAACGGAATTTACTAATGTGCAACACTATATCTTCACCTTCTATTTTTAATCCATACAACTTTTGTTTTATAGTTAATTTTGCACTATCAAATTTTGATCCAAACAAAGTATTCAATGTTTCTCAAGTGTCCTTAGAATATTTTTTAAAATCTACATGATGTAAATAAGGTTTAGATAAACCAAGACCAATTATAGCCAATGCTTTCTTATCTTTCACCTTCCATTTTTTAAGTATATCTGCATCTGTTGGATTTGTCACTATACTGTCAACAATTTCCCATAGATCTTTTTCAATTAACAATAATTGTATATGTATGTGCCAACTGTGAAAATAATTTCCATCAAACTTTTCATAAAGGCTTAATTTATCCATTTTGTGTTGAATAAAATGCGTCCTTTAAAAAATTACTTATATCTCCAATATTCCCCACACCTTTTTTTTTAGAAATAAAAGGAAAAACTCATAAAGAAAAAAAATAAACTCTTATTGAAACTATATAACTCCTTTTGTGCCCTAAATTCCTCTTTTCAAAACTCCTGACCGAAATTTTCACCTTATTCACTTTCTCCACGCCTTTTGCAGTGGCTAAAACATCTGTTGGCAGCAGTTGTGATATCCTCCTTCAAACCAAAACTCAAATTTGTTTAGATGTCTTTGTTTTTGGATATTTCAATGTACATAAAAAAACATGAATCCTCCAAATTTTCAACACCCTGTTGGTTTCTAACACCCGGATATAAATACACGTCCACAATAGATTGGGGGATATATAAATTTAAAATTTAAAATTTTTGGAATGACAACAATGAATAGAGTGAAGTGTTAAACAATGGCAAGAATGAAAACGGTGGAGAGAAAGAGAAGAAATACAAATGAATGGAGTCAAAAAGGGTTTTGCACATGGTCTACATTGCTCACTTGTTGAAAAATACAAGAATGGTAGAAAATAATAGCAGTTACATGTGGTCTTCACTGCAGTACTATTGTAAACACCGCTGTGAGAGAAATAAACAAATGAATGGAGAGTGATCAGAGAGAGGTCCAAGAAGAAACTCACTCTGATACCATATTTAAATGAGAGAGAAAAAATGATATTTCTCTCAAATTAAAATTCATTCATTCACATTACACTAAAAATTTATTACATAGTATTAGCTTTATAAGGCCATAATTCTTGTATGAAGCTAATTACAAGAATTATATAGCTTCCAAAATCAAATTTATTTAATAAATTAACAATATCGTGTTAATTTATGTATTTAACTATTTATGTAAAGTACTAAATTCTAACAGTATATTCTATATTTTTTCATTTAGCCATTTCTTGCTCTTCCTTGGCATGAACATAGATATTTCTCTTATATCAATAAATTATTTATGTGAACAATTAATATGAGGGAGTGGATATGACTTAATGGAGGGATAGGCTTAAGCAACTAGATTTGTACCATCATCTGTTATGTTAGGAATATCCAACCCTTACTTGAAGAATCTCATTTGATTAGTTGTTAATCTTACCCAATCCCTTTTCTTGATCTCAAATTCATCTATACAATCTTCCCAATAATCTTCTATATGAGGATCATGATCGTAAGGTGTTACAACACATATTATTTTTTAATATAATTCTTGGTATCATAAGACGTACTTATTGTGAAGAAATGGAGATAGAACCTAGACAAGTCTTTCAACATTTTGAGTGTAGAAAAATTATAATTGTAGTAGGTTAAATGCACAAGGATATACTACTTTCTTAATTTCACTACACTTTTTACTTACTTTTTCAATCTATTTTTGACTTCAAGAAATATGAAGTAATCACTCACATATCTAGGTAAGTTATAGAGAGTTCCTTCAAGGCTCCCCAATCTTAGGTATGTGAACCTATTGTACCATATAAAACAACTACCATATATTTCATAATTAATTGAGTTTCTTATATGAAAATCCTAAATACAAGATCTCTTTCTAGTAGTATTATATTTAACATGCAAAATGAATCATTCACTCTTATGTAATCATTTATTCCCACCTCCATTTGTAGTTGTGGGTAGAAACCATATATTTTCATAAAATTATCGAATAATCCCAAATTTATAAAAACAACCACATGGCATTCATATTGGAAATAGCATTAATCAAGTAAAAAGATATAAAATAATTGATTCTTATGGAAATAAACCAACTGATCGTGCACTTACCATTTGATCTAATATATGAATTAAGAAGCACATCCAATGGTAATGGTGAATTGGCACATCTATAATTTGAAAATAGTTGTGTCTTTATCTTCTACCAACATATGCCACATCGTAATAATATCATATATTTCTTCTTTGAAATGATCTCTTTGTAGCCCTTTTGAAAGTTGAGATTTTTCATTTTTAGGGACCTTTAACCAATGTTTAGATTTATTGGTGAGGCTTGATTGATGATGAGGAGGATATCAAATTTATTGTTAAGAACAATGTGTATAGCAAGGATTGCGTTGCTAACGACAAGAAAAACACATGGATTGAGAAAGATGCATCCCTATGATGATAATTGGATTAATGGACCAATATATTATAGTTTATTTTCAATTAAGACAATGGAATTCTTATGGATGATGGGTTAGACTGCAAGATTGGATTGCATGGACTAGGATTTATTGTATTGTAGAGATTGGAACGATAGATGGAGGATAAATGGATTGGATGGAGGGTAGAGGATAAAAGGATATGATATGATAGAGGAATGGATGGGATTCAATGACAAGGGAGAACCAAGAAATTGTAAAATATTGAAGGATGGAGAAATTTATTGAATGGATGAGGGATAGAAGATATGAAGATAGGAGGAGGTAGCTCCAAAGTCTATGTTGCAAATGATTAGGATGCCCCAAAATAGAGGTAATGCAATCATGGATGGAATATAATAAAGGATGCATGAGAGGGATGGATAGAGCATAAGGGATATGAATGATAAATAAAGTAAGGTTTCCCTTGTCCAAATCATGGATACCTATTTTCCCCCTATCTCTCTATTAAGATCATGGATGAAAATAGATGATGAATTGCATAGGATAGGAGGAAGGAGATAGGATCAGGGGTATGGGATGGAGGATAATAGAGGATATAAATAAGATATGGATGGAAGGATAACATGGAGGCTATGTATCAAGATGAAAGATGGGAAGGGAGGATGAATTTTGATAGGATGGGAAGAAGGAAATAGGATGAGGGATATGAGATGGAGGATATTGGAGGAAGGGATAAGATGTGGTACATAGGACACATTATTCATATGAGGATTCTTAGACTTGTCAAGATCAAAGGAGGGAAATGGGAGGATGAACTTAAATAGGATGATAAATAAGGGGATGAGGGATAATAGAGTATGTGGTATGGATGAAGCTTTCCACCAAGTGTAGAGTGAAAAAGATGGGGGATTACAAAATGACATTTGTTTTCTATGTTTTCATCATGGTACTTGTCTTGTTAAAATTTTGAAAGAGATTGAATAACCAAGATCTTCTATGAGAGAGATAAGCTATAAAACTATAAATGAAATAACACAATTACAGACCTGAGATTCCAAGAGATGTGAAAATTATTGAACATGCCCGGAGATTGAGAGTGGGGTGAATCAATCTACTCAAAAACTTAAACCCTTTTGGAATTTGAATTCCTCAACACAATACAAACTTCAAATGCTCAAGTAGATTAGCAAAAAAAATTAGCAATTTAAACCCTCAACAATTTCACCAATGAAAGATATAACAATTCTAGCACTAATTAGATTAGTAGTAATGATAAAAGAGACAAGAATACACATCCACAAGATGACACCATATTTACATGGAAAACCCAATGAGGAAAAACTATGGTGAGAGTTAACTCATAATATAAAGGCTTACTGCCAGAAAGGACTTGCAAACTAAGGCACACTACCTTAGAGAAAGATACAAAGGACTTGTTGAACTAAAGCTAACACAATGTCAAGGGAAAGTTACAAGGACTTGATGAGATCCACTATCTCAGAGCAAGATATAAAATGATTTAGAAAAATTAAAATATTTGTCAATAATTTACTATGTTGACTAAGGCATTAAGGCACATCTGATCTTTCTTCTTCACACTATAGGACTAACTCAAGTTGGATATTCAATACATTCCACATTCACACTTCTTCACACTTGTTCACTTTTCCATACTTCTTGCATCTGAAATTATCTTGCATTTATATCCAACACAACTCTTCAATTCTTCAATTAGGTCGGTCAAAAAATAATATAATCAATGAATTCAACAAGTCGGCCACCAAAACATAACATGGTCCTATCCTAAAGATAGAGAGGACCAAAAACAATCTTATTACATCTTCCAATGTAATCCAATATGATTCACATGTTGGTGCACATCAATCTAAGTCAACATCAAGGAACATGTAGATGAAACATGAAGAACCTAACCAATTAGCCCAAAAACATAATTTTAATTGAATTTTTTAAGGAGGTTCTAACTAAGATAGTTCAATGCCCAAAACTATCTTAACACATCTTCATATGCTAGCATAGGCCTCCAAGCACATGGTGCAAGCAAAGGAACAAGCCCTATCAGCCAGATATCTATAAATAAACTAGAAATCCAACTCAAGACATAATGCAACACCAAAGAGGCCAACCAACATCATGTGGATCACATGGGGATTCTCCTTGCATCCAAAAACACTTCCAAAAAATTCTTCATATTTTCATGCCACAAGCATCCACCACAAAACAAACAAAAACATAATACTTCATCTAGGAAGCACATAACACAAAACCAAAAGATGTAACATTAACAAGTCAACTTGGAGACAAATTCAACATATGAGATTGGAAATAAGACACTGCATAGACATTAAGATCACATCCACCAAGATATATGAGTAGAAACATCAATGTGGAGAAATGTGGAGCATTTTTCGGACTAGTCTAGACACCCAACAATACTACCAACCTTCTGTAATTTACAGAAATTTCATCGATAACACTAGTGACCTAAAAAGATAGGAGTGCAACATCCACAAAACACTAACTTTGAATCCCAAATTGCAAGACCATATCTTCAATAGTGGAGGAATGTGGATAATTTTCCCAATTAGACTTCAAAGCAACTTCCTAAACTAGAAACACTTAAGCAACTTGTGGAGGCTAGAACTTTCTTTCAGCAACACATGCTTCACCAAGAACATCAAGAGAGAGCATAAGACATACTGTAGACCTTCAACAACATCTCTCCATTATCAGCAACACTTTTAATTCTTAATACTTCTAATCCTCATCTTAATATATAATCATGAAATCAACTCAGCCGACAATAACTATGCACTATACAACTTTTCTTGATATAGAATAAAGCATGACATCTAAATATGAGCTTCAGCAACACCATCATACATCCAACATGACATGAAATTCAACCATGAACTTCAACAACGCCATCATACATCAGACAAGGCGTGACATCCAACAATGAACTTTAGTAGCAACACCATACATTAATGTTAGCCAAAAGTGAATGTTGTCAACAATGACAACCAATGCCAAGCATCAAACACAGCAACAATCTCCTTTACTTCACAAGTGTTGATAACAATGACAACCATAAGTAACTCACTAAGTGTTATCATCAAACATATCAATAGCAACCAACAATTAGTGTTGACATTAATGACAACTACCAAAAATCTTACACAAATCTCTTCAAGTGTTGACATCAATGACAACAACTTCCAACAATCTCCCCCTTTGGCATTGATGGCAACACATCTTCTCACTCTTCCCCTTTGACATCAAGGAAAAAGGGCAACACACGCCTGCGTATAGAAGGAAACAACATATTATCTAACTTCAAGACAAAGGACCAAAGATCTTCAATTGAAACAACACATACTCCCCCTTTGACCAACAACACTTCTTAATAACTACACAACTGCATCAAACTCCCTCTTTCCAACTCCCCCTGAGAGGTCGCACACATCAATCTAGGAGAAAAGGATATGACATAAATTTCTCCCCCTAGAAAGATGCACCATCTATGTATCTAGTTAGAACAAGGAGGGGCAATAATCCTAACTTCTGTCAGAGATACTCAAAAGTATCCTTTGAAAGTGCCTTAGTGAAGATATCTACAAACTAATCCTTGTTAGGCATATACTCCATTCTGACTTCATGATCTGCAACCTTCTCTCTAAGAAAGTGATACTAGATAGAAATTTTTTTAGTCCCTGAATGCATTACCAAATTCTTGGAAATATTAATTACACTTGTATTGTCACAATATAGGAATAGGCTCATTATAAACCAACTTCACTTCCTTCAAATTCTACTTCATTTGAAGAACCTGAGTGCAACAATATGTTGTAGCAATATATTCAGCTTCTAATTTGGATAAAGATATTGAGTCCTACTTTTAACTGAATCGATACATCAATCTATCTCCCAAAAAGAATGCACCTCCAGTGGTACTTCTCCAGTCATCCACACATCCTACCCAATCAACATCAATATAATCACTTAAAGAGAAATTACTATCCTTCTTATACCATACGCCATAATCTAGAGTTCCTTTCAAGTATCTAAATATTCTTTTCATTGCTTTCTCATGATATTTCCTAGGGTTAGCTTAAAATCTGGCAACCAAGCATACCGCATGTATAATATTTGGTCTAGAAGTAGTCAAGTATAGAAAACCTCCAATCATAGACCTATATAGAGAGATCCTGATCAACTTTCAAATACTCATCATTTTTTCTAAGTGACAACCAGTCACCATAGGAGTACCCACTAGTTTGGAGTCTTCCATACCAAACTTCTTCAACATCTCTCTTACATACTTTACCTAAGAAATAAAGATACCATTATCTTGCTAAATAATTTCAAGCCCAAGTAAGAAAGACAACTCACTAATTATTGACATCTCAAATTCCTTTTGCATCTCCTCTACAAACTTTATTGCACATCTAATCTCCAACAAAGATGATATCATCAGCATATACAACCACAATCAAGATCTTATCTTCCTAAACCTTAATGTATAAATTAGTATATGTATTACCTTTTTTGAATCCTTGTTGAAAGAGGTACCTATCCAATTTATCATACCAAGCTTTGGGATGCTTGAGAACATATAGGGATTTCTTGAGTCTACAAACCATGTTCGGATCTTCTGATAATTGGAAACCATTTGGTTTCTCAATATATACCTTTCTCTAGATCACCATTCAGGAAAGTTGACTTGGCATCCATTTGATGTAATTTAAAGTTCTTATGAGAAGAAAGAACAAGAAACATCCAAGTTATTGCCTCCAGTTTGGCTACCAAAGCAAAATTATCTTTAAAATAAATTCCTTCAACTTGTGAATAGCCCTTGCAAACTAATCTAGCTTTGTTCCTTACTAATTCACCATCTTCATTCAACTTATCACATTCTTATCAGCTAGTCTAGGAACTAATTCCTGAGTTTGATTCTTCTCTATCTAATCCAGTTCTTCCTCCATTTCCTTTATCCAATTATTATCTTTGCTAGCATCAACAAAGTTCTTAGGCTCAAATTTTGACAACAAACACAAATTTACTTGCTCAATAGCTCTTGCAAACTTTATCATGGTCAACACACCTTCATCCTTATCTCCAATGGTCTGATCTATAGAATGATTCCTCTAGAAGTACTTTGCTAGATTTTTGAGAGTCTTCACTAGTTCTGGTTCCTTCTCTTTTTCTTTTGCTTCTTTTTCTTCTTCTTCTTCTTCTTCTTCTTCTTCTTCAATCCAAGGAGGTATATCAAATCCACAAACCTATAGTTCTTGTGATATCTGATAGAATTCTTCATCTACTTTGAAATTTGTACTTTGAATCATCTTTCCCAATCTCTTGTTGTAGCATCTATATGCCTTTCTCCTAGTTGAGTAACAAAGAAAGATTCCTTCATCACACCTTAAATCAAACTTTACAAGGTATTTTTCATCTCTTCTAATGTAGCATCTACTACCAATGATTCTAAAATATTTAACAATGGGAGGCCTTCCATACCATAGATCATAAGAGGTCTTAGAGCTATTGACCCTCAACTACACTTTATTAAGAAAATAGACAGTAGTGTGAACAACTTCTTTCCAATACATATCAGGTAGATCAACATCCTTCATCATAGCTCTAGCCATTTCTTGAATAGTGTTATTCTTCCTTTCCACTAGCCCATTCTACTGAGGGGTTCTAAGAGAAGACAAATGTCTCCTAATGCCATGATCTTCACAAAACTTTTCAAACTCATCTCCTCTATTTGACCTTAAACATTTGATCTTAGCATCCATTTCATTTTCAACGTTTGCTTTAAAAATCTTAAATTTATCAAAGGCTTTTCATTTCTCTTAAGAATGTAACCCAAGTCATTCTAGTGTAATCATCTATAAGCAACATAAAGTACCTTTCACCTTGTTGACTCCTTATCCTTGTAGATTCACATAGATCAATGTGGATCAACTCCAATGGCATTGAAACAAAGCACTCCATTCTTTAAAAACTAGTCCTTGTTTACTTTCCCATTTGATTATTTGTCCTGAAAGAGCGATTTTTTCTTTTTGGCATAACTTGGCCATACAGTGTCAAAATTGGGAAAACAAGATATCATCGAAAAGTTGGTTCCATCTACTTTTTATTGGTGTGGGTCTCATTATCAAATTTTGTTGTTAGTTCCTATTATTCTCAGTCAAAGAAGATCATCATTTTGTGCTTTCGAGCTCAACTTTTTTTCTGTATCTCCAATTTCCGCAATTTAAGCGATGTTGGAAAGCTATTTCGGAGCTCTTTAGATCTATTCATACACTTTTTTAGAATCTGCCCCAAGTACATTTTATTCAGCTTTTTGTGTTTTCATAATTCTTTCGATTACTTGGACATCTTGGCACTAGGAAAGGATTTGTTTTTGTGAGATGACATCACTTGATCTACTTTATCAATATTAGGGTTTTTAGTCTCTATTTTTTTCATTTGAGTGTCATGGGTTTTACTATTCATCCTTTTGTGATCAACCTTGGACAAGGATAACTATGAGTCTTGGAAAAATGGCATCCTGACACATCTCAGATGGCTTGATCTTTTTCCTTTTCAATATGGACTCATACCTACACCAAACACACCAAGGAGTTTATCGATATGGGGTATCATTAGAGATCATATTGTATGGATTATATGTTCTAGTGTTGATCTTGACACTATGCATGTTGTATCAGACATTGAGTGTCCCCACACCCTTTGGACTCATCTTTGGGAGATTCATGGAGACGCTCATATCTCTCCATCCCAACGGAACCTGTTGTTGATTATCTCATCCCTCTTGTAGATGAAAATTCCATACCCTCTAATGACAATACTTTAGAGGAGCTTTCAAGTATATCACAGGTCTTGCATGTTCTAATGGTTTAGAGACTTGTCTTCATTTTTGGTGCAGGGGCACCTAGCTTCATTTTATAAATATGGTCCAATGTTGGGTTTTTTGGTGTTTTGAGTCATATTTAATGTAATAAGGTCTATTTAGACCATTTCTAATGTTTTCATGTCATGTGAGGTCGGTTGAGTCAAGAGTTGTCATATTTTGCAAATGTTGCAAATGTTGCATCAACAACTTTGCACTTTTTGTTGTTTTTGGAAGTTGAACGGTCATTTGATTCAAAAGGTGGTTAGAACCATTGGTTTGGAGTTGGATATTTTTAAATATTCCTTGAAAGGATCGAGGCATCCTTCTAGAGTTGTTTTTGAAGATCAAGCAATAAGAAATCTCTAGTTTTCTATAATTTATTGTGTATTTTGCTGCTACAGCACTTTGTACGGTTATGTATTGTGAGTAAATGAACTAAAGTGCATTGGAACCAATGGAGACATGAACTAACTCTATTTTGGCCTTTATTTGATCTAATTTATTAAATTTCAAGAGGAATTAGAGCCAATCTAATGGAAATCGGCAGGAAACCCTAAGTCAAGAGGTTTTGAACAAAAAAATGGAATATTGAACCATTCCACCAATGAAAACCTTTGACAATCAATGGAATGGATTTATTTAGGTTTTTTTTTCATATTTATTAGGTTTGTATATGCATGGGATGGAGGTAAGGCAGTGTTTGATCAAGCCCTAGCCTAATATCTCAATGTATTAGGCTTAGGAGTGTAGGTAGAAGTAGGGTTTTGAAGTTTGGTGAATTTGTGGATGTTCCAATTGAAAAAAGTTGTTCCAGACCCCATGTGACCTGGTGGGAGTCATGGAATGAAGTTTAATAGACAGGAAGAAGTATTTTTCAAATTTGCTTTGGAAAATAAGCCTAATTCGGCTTAAGGGCAGCGTAGCAGTCGATTTTAGAAGGTGATGTTACAAAACAACCACTTGTGCAAATTTGATATGTTAATAAATGGCATAAAGGATATTCTAAATTATATTCAATTCATGGGTTTGAGGCCTTCTCTAAAAGATATGGTGAAATTTCATTGTTTGATGTGTTATAAGCAAGATTGAAGGAAATTGTGAGAAAACACCAAGTTAGGGTTTTCAAAGTGAAAAGATTGTTCAAGGTTGATTTAATTGTGATTGGTTAGAGAACCTCCACCCTGCCCTGCATCAAATTGGTATCATAGCATAGGTTTTGGTCATTTGAGGAAAAGTTGCAATTTAAAGAGAAAGAGATGCCTCCAAAGGGAAGTACAGTTATTGCTAGGGAAATAAGAATGATGGAGTCTCAAGAAGCTCTTTTAGCCAGACTTGCAGCATTGGAAACAAACCAAAGAAGAGGTAAGGCAACTACATATGAGAGTGACCAAGAGGAATAGGAAGAGAGTGAGGATGAAAACCCTCAAAGAGGATCCCATGAGCAAGAGTTGGATCATGAAGAGATGAGGATGGTTAAGATTTTGAAGGCTATCAAGGGAGATACTCCTGAAGTGAAAATGGAATTACCCATGTATGGTGGGAAGATGGATAGTGAAAAAGTGTTAGATTGGGTTGATACACTAGAAAATTATTTTGAATACAAGGAGGTAGCAGATGAACAAAAAATGAAATTTGCTAAAACAAAGTTGAAAGGCCATGCCCTAACTTGGTGGAATTATGTGCAGGAAGAGAGATTGAATAAGGGAAAAGCAAAAATTAATTCATGGGATAGGATGGTGTCTAAAGTTAAGAGTCAATTCTTGCCCGGTAACCATGCAATTCAAACATTCAAGAAGTTGCAAAATCTCAAACAAAAGGAGATGGATGTCATGGCCTATACAGAGGAGTTTCATAAATTGAGCATTAGAGCAAGTCGTGTTGAGAATGAAGTTGAGAAGATATCAAGGTATATGAATGGGTTAAGGTTCAATATCCAAGATGAATTGAGTTTTACCACCCCTAAAACAGTGGAAGAGTGCTTTCAATTGGCTGTTAGGGCAGAAGAGAACTCAAAAAGAAGGCAGGAAAAGAAAAATAGAGGCGTAGGAAAGAACTTCAAGGGTAGAGGAACATTTGGAGGAAGAGGACAATCACAAAAGGCACAAGGTGAGACAAGTGGCAACCAAGATCAAGGCATGGAATCAAGAGGTGGTTTCAAAGGTAGGAGATCTAATAGTAGAGGCAGATTTGAAGGACAAGGTAGAGGTTCAAATACTTCTCAGGGAGATGCTACCAATGCAATCAATTTGGCCATAAAGCATGGAAGTGTCCAGAGAAACAACCTTCTACATCATATGGTGGTGAAAGGAGAACACAGTTGGTGCAAGAGGAATATTGTGAGAGTGTCAACTCTCCTTCTCAGCATGCTACTCCAGAGGTTGGAGAAAATCTGATGATGAGAAGAACATTTCTAAAGGTCCCTGTGGTGAAAGAGCCTCCACAAAGAAAGTCATTGTTTAGAACCACTTGCAAATCTCAAGGAAAGGTATGTAAGGTTGTTAATTCTGGTTCAACTGATAATTTGGTTTCTTTGGAGATGGTTGAAAAGATAAAGATGAAAAGACTCCCACACCCCACACCTTACAAGGTCTCTTGGCTGAATAAGGGTCAACAAGTCTTGGTTAATGAACAAACATGAGTTGAGTTTAACATTGGAGGATACAAGGACAAGATCTTGTGTGACATCATCCCAATGTATGTTTGTCATCTGTTGTTAGGAAGACCCTGGCAATATGACAGAAAAGAAAAACATGATGGACAGAAAATACATACGTGATTGAAAAAGGTGGGGTTTCATTTACACTTACTCCTTTGCAAGATGAAAACCTAGATACTCAAGTTGGGTCAAGTGTCATGTTGATTGGGGAGAAAGAATTCTTCAAAACCATGAAAGAGGAAGGTGGACAAGGGTATGCAATTAAAAATCAGACCCAAATATGTTATGACAACAGCAAAGCTTAAAGATGTGCCCAAGGAAGTACAAACCTTGTTGAACAAGTATCAAGACATTGTTGTAGATGATCTCCCTAGTTCTTTGCCACCTATAAGGGATGTGAGCCACCACATAGACTTTATACCAAGAGAAAACCTACCCAATAAGGTTGCATACAAAATGACTCAACAAAATGAAGAGATAAGGAAACAAATTCAAGAATTGCTTGACAAGGGTCTCATAAGGGAAAGTTTAAGTCCATATGTTGTTCCTACTATGTTGGCACCTAAAAAAGGTGGAGATTGGAGAATGTGCACCAATTCAAAGGAAATTAACAAAACCACTATAAGGTATAGGTTTCCAATACCAAGAATGGAGGATTTAATGGATTGTTTAGGGGGCTTGTTACTTTTCAAAGATTGACCTTAAAGTGGCTACCACCAGATTAGGATAAGAGAAGATGAGTGGAAAACTGCCTTTAAAACCAATGAGGGGTTGTATGAATGAATGGTAATGCCATTCGGGCTTTCAAATTCACCAAGCACTTTTATGAGACTAATGAATGAAGTTTTGAATCCTTTCATAGGTAAGTTTGTAGTTGTGTACTTGGATGATATTCTTGTGTTTAGTAAGACCAAAGAGGAACACTTGCAACATTTGGACATGGTGTTGAAGAGGCTAAATGAAGAGAAGTTGATGATTAATTTGAAGAAGTGTGAATTCATGAAAGAGGAGTTGCTCTACCTTGGTTTTGTGATTTCAAAAAGGCACTTTGAAGATGGACCCGAAAAAGGTAGAAGCAATTTTGAACTGACCTACTCCAAAATTAGTGAGGTAAGAAGCTTCCACAGTCTTGCTAGTTTCTACAGAAAATTTGTAAGAAATTTCAATCATATTTGCTTTCCCATCATTGATACAATCAAAGGGGATAAAAGGAAAAAGTTTATATGGTCTAATGATGCAGAAAAAAGCTTTCAAATTTTGAAACAAAAGATAGCACAACAACCCATCTTAGCATTGTTTGATTTCAATAAGGTGTTCACAGTTGAATGTGATGCAAGTGGGTATGCAATTGGAGCAATCTTGAGTCAATAGGGAAGACCTGCAGCATTTTTTAGTGAGAAGCTCAATGAGGCCAAGAAGAATTATTCTTCTTATGACTTTGAATTGTATGCAATGGTGCAAGCATTGAAAAAGTGGAGACACTATCTCCTTCCTAAGGAATTTATTGTTTTTACTGACAATCATGCTTTGAGTTTCTTGAACAGCCAAGAAAAACTCATCCACAGACATGTGAAGTGGGTGGAGTACCTACAAAGCTACACTTTCAGCATAAAACACAAAAAAGGGCAATCAAACAAGGTGGTGAATGCTTTGAGCAGAAGACAAATGTTGGTGCCATAAATTCAACTCCAAAGTGTAGGTATTGATGCTTTCAAAGGTATGTATGAAGGAGATGATGATTTCAAGGATGTTTATACTATTTGTAATCAGTTCAATGGCTTTTCCCATGAACAATATTCTAATTTCTTGATACAAGATGGATTATTGTTTAAATGTGCTCAGTTGTGTATCCCTAAATGCTCTATGAGGACTAATTTGATTAAGGAGAAGCATTGTGGCAGCTTAGGGGATCATTTTGGTGTGGAGAAAACCTTGGAGCAAGTAACAAGAAATTATCATTGGCCAAAGATGCGAAGTGCTATCAGAAAGTTTGTTGAAAATTGTGTTGTTTGTCAAAAAAAAAAAAAGTTCAAGTACAAATGCAGGTCTTTACCAGCCATTGTCAATCCCAAATAAGCCATGGGAATCCATAAACATGGATTTTGTGTTAGGTTTACCCAAAACTCAGAGGGCATTTGATAGTGTATTTTTTGTTGTTGACAGATTTAGCAAAATGGCTCATTTTATACCATGTAAATGCACAAGTAATGCCCCATGCATTGTTGGGTTATTTTTCAAGGAAGTAGTTAGAATTCATGGATTACCCTTGACAATTGTGTCTGACAGGGATAGCAAGTTTGTAGGTCACTTTTGGAGAACTCTTCGGAAGAAGTTGGGAATAAAGTTGGCATTTAGCTCTGCCTATCATCCACAAACAAATGGGCAGACTAAAGTTGTCAATAGGAGCCTTGGAAACCTTCTCAGATGTTTGACAAAAGAGCATTCACAACAATGGGATCTCATTCTTCCCCAAACTGAGTTTGCATATAATGACTCTATCAATAAGAGTGTTGGAAAGAGCCCATTTGAAATTGTCTATGGATTGAAGCCTAGGGGAGTTCTTGAACTCAGATATTTGAGTGGTATGGAGAGTGTTGAAGGAGAAGATTTTGAAGTAGCAATGAAGGATATACATCAACAAGTGAAAGAAAATCTTCATAAGAGTGTGGAAAAGTACAAGCAACATGTAGATTAGAAGAAGAGGGATGTTCAATTCAAAGTGGGAGATTTGATCCTAGCACATTTGAGGAAAGAGAGGCTACCAAAGGGGAAATATATAAAGTTGCAAATGAAGAAGATTGGGCCATGCAAGGTAGTCCACAAATTCGATGCAAATGCCTATGAGATAGAACTCCCTCTTGGAGTGGCTATCTCTCCAATTTTCAATGTTTTTGACCTTTATCCTTTTAAAGGGTATGTGGTTGCAGGTGAAGATGCAAGTACATCAAGAGTTCAAGATGAAGATTGGGTCAAGGACTTACCACCAAGTTAGCCTTTGAAGCTTGAAAGCATTTTGGACACAAAGGAAGCAAAAAGGACAAGGCATAAGGTGTATAATAAACACCTAGTGAAATGGCAAGGTCTCCCTAATGAAGATGTAACCTGGAAGACAGAGGAAGACATTAAGAAGCATGGAACAACTGTTCAAGATCTGATCTCAAGTGGGGCTTGAGATTTTTGTTCCCCCGAGTGTATGGTGCAGGGGCACCTAGCTTCATTTTGTAAATATGGTCCAATGTTGGGTTTTTTGTTGTTTTGAGTCATATTTGATGTAATAAGGTCTATTTAGACCATTTCTAGTGTTTTCATGTCATGTGGGGTTGGTTGAGTCAAGAGTTGTCATATTTTGCAAATGTTGCATCAACAACTTTGCACTTTTTGTTGTTTTTGGAAGTTCAATGACCATTTGATTCAAAAGGTGGTTAGAATCGTTGGTTTGGTGTTGGATATGTTTAAATATGCCTTGAAAGGCTCGAGGAATCCTTCTGGAGTTGCTTTTCAAGATCAAGCAATAAGAAATCTCTAGTTTTCTGCAATTTCTTGTGTATTTTTGTTGCTATAGCACTTTGTACGATTTTGTACTGTGAGTAGATGAACTAAAGTGCATTGGAACCAATGGAGGCATGAACTAACTATGTTCTGGCCTTGATTTGATCTGATTTCATAAATTTTAAGAGGAGCTAGAGCCAATTTAGTGGAAACCGCTAGGAAACCCTAAGTCAAGAGGGTTTGAACAAAAAAATGGAATATTGAACCATTCCACCAGTGAAAACCTCTGCAAATTGGTGGAATGGCTTTAATTAGGATGTTTTCATGTTTATTAGGTTTGTATATGTAGGGAATGGAGGTAGGGAAATGTTTTATCAAGCCCTAGCCTAATATCTCAATGTATTAGGCTTAGGAGTGTAGGTAGAAGTAGGGTTTTGAAGTTTGGTGAATTTGTGGATGTTCCAATTGACAAAAGTTGTTTCAGACCCCATGTGACCTGGTGGGAGTCATGGAATGAAGTTTGATAGATAGGTAGAAGGATTTCTCAAAGTTGCTTTGGAAAATAGGCCTAATTGGGCTTAAGGGCAGTTTAGCAGTCAATTTTAGAAGATGATGTTACAAAACAACCACATGTGCAAATTTGATATGTTCCTAAATGGCATAAAGGGTATTCTAAATGATATTTAGTTCATGGGTTTGAGGCCTTCTCTAAAAGATATGGTGAAATTTCACTGTTTGTTGTGCTACAAGCAAGATTGAAGGAAATTGTGAGAAAACACCAAGTTAGGATTTTCATAGTGGAAAGATTGTTCAAGGTTGATTTAATTATGATTGGTTGGAGAACTTCCACCCTACTCTGCATCAATTTTCCCACTCTTCATGTTGAGACTTCATCATCTTCTATTGTTCCTTATCAGTTTGGAATTGCCACATCCTTGGCTCCTATTGGTTCAATGTAGTAGGACATCCATCATCTTCCAGACATAGCTACTTGGGGTTCATATCTTGCAGACATATCATCCTTATTTGTAGAGTCTTATATTGCAGATTTGGAGGATTACTTTGAGGACATTAATCTCCTTTTGTTGATAGCCACATCAACATTGTCAGACCACCATCTCCATTGCCTTTGCGGCTTGTTCTATATCAATCTTCACAGGATCTTGGATCGACATCATCGCTTTCCAACATATGGATACATGAGCACTTTTCAGAGCCACATCATTTGGATTTGGATTCCAAATTCACCCATCTCTTTGGATTGGCTTCAATAATCACCAATGGATCTATTTCTTCCTAAGGGGAGAAATGTTGTTTGTAGGCAGTGGATCATATTTTGTCTCCAGACATTCATTATTGGCACGAGAGCTCTCTCGTTATGGGGAATTCATATCTTCGTTTTCTCTCTCCTATCGGAGGGACATCTATTGTACTTGCATGACAAAAGCAATCCTTGGGGGCCATATTGAGGCCTCGTATCCTTCTTTCACTAGTGCAATCATTTCATTTTCTTTCTTTTGGAAAGGAGTTTTTCCCATGAAGTTTTCTCCCTTTCTCTAGTTATGAGAGATTCATTTTATTTGTACATGGGTGCCTCATCAGGGCTTGTATCTGGGACCCATCCATGCATCCATCATTGCATTTTACAACAAGGTTTTATAGCTTCTCTCTAAGTTTATCTTAAAGGGGGGTGTTGGAGTAATCAAGATAATCACTTGATAATTAATTATTCATTAATTAATTATTAAGTCTCTTATTACTTTAGTTCACTTAAGTTAAACTTAGGAGTGTTTTTATTATTATTAGATTGGGCTAATTATAGGTTTAGTTGTCTCATTGCATGAGATTAAGACATGTGTCACAATCTAATGTGATCCTCATCTAGAATTTGTTTTTTCATGCTTTTATAAGCATGCACATTCATTGTAATAATTCATTCAAAACCATTTAGGTTAATACATTGCACATATCAGTGCTTTTCTAAATCAATATTTTCTCTCTTGGTTGCATAGCAAATTAGTTGCTTAAATCTTTCTTTTGCAATAAGATAATTGCTTGCAAGTGATTTTTGGGTGTTGTGGAGTTCAAACATCAACTTTAACATATAATTTCATATTTGCAATCACTTTAATAAGTTCATATTATTGCAAGTTATACCTTGATTTCCAACGAGAATAACCAAAAATAAAGAAATGATTATATGTCAATGTCACAAAGAACCAAGGTTCAATAGCACAATATCAAAAATAAAACATCTTGAAAACAAGATAAGGCACCATTATCATTGAAAAGAGGGAATTATGTGGCATAATTGGATACATGGTCCTTCAATTTTTCATTCTTTTTATCTCAATATTTATTTTTAAGGGTTCCTTTCTCAAAAGACTATTTATTCTTGCATTGCCTTATAATTCTCCATTTATCCACTAAAGGTTTACTTCCCCTTGCTTTGTTCACCTTTTGTTGCAATCTGTCTCGTTGCTTTTTTAATCCTAGGGTCTTGCTACTCTGGTACTTCTCTGTTTTGACTTTTGGTATTTTGTCATTTCTTCATTAAAATAATTTGTTTCTTTCTTTCTCTCCATTGTAATTGGATGTACTTTCAAGTCTCATTGACCTTCTTTAGCCATTTGAAAAAATAAATATAATCTCTTTACAAAATTTTGTTACACAACATTTGGATGGATGCCTTTGCTTTACAATTTTGGGTAAAGGTACTCTTCCAATTGTACTGAAATTGATTTTCAAATAAGCTGATAGTTACACTTTACATCTATGGTGAGGGAAATAATTTTGTTCGAGGGTTAATTGGGACATTCTATGAACTAACATTATCACTATTTCTAACCCTCAAAAAATAATGTATAAACAATGCCGGTGTCAAGAAATGGCGACTACTTCCCATTGCTTACTGTTTACATTTTCCTTCTGACCCGTAGCCAATAAGCCTCGCGACTAAGAAACAGATTTGACTCCGTTTCATCTTCAATTACCAATACTAAAGTTCTATGGATCCCACATTCATTAAAAGTATAATATAAATTTTAATATTAATATTTTAAATATTTTTGTCATTTAATAAATAATAATATAAATATTAAAAATATAAATATAAATATTAACAATTTAAATACTATTATTATAATCATTATAATATAATACTATGAACATTAAAACATTAGTTATCAGTATGCACTATTATGATTATTGTGAATGATGTTATGTTTATTAATCTCTATGAGTCTCAATATATTCAGTGTTTGTAATTCTCACCAAGCAACAATGAGGAGAAGTGGGGTAAATACCAGTAGGGTGTAGGGTGAGTAGATACTAGATTTATTTCCAAGTACGCCACTCCAAGCTGGCACTTGGAGCCAAAAGGGTCAGTGCCCGTCCTTGGGCTTAGAAAGGGGAATCTATGGGGCCCCTATTGTAGCTTCTCCCCAATCTCTACATGGATTGGTTGCTGATTGTAAGAAGGATGGATAAGGCAGCATGGATAAGGAAAGCAGATACAAGTTTATCCATTAAGTACGCCACTCCATGTTGGATGACTATGTCTGCGACTAGGGGCCAAGAGGGATAGTATATCTGCTCTTGGGCTTAGTATGAATAGCTTCAGGTAGACTTATCATGTTTCTCATCCAAGTCCTATTATGATCAAACTTGCAATATGCATTATGGATATTGTGTAGTTTATATAGTTTGAAATAATTATATATTTTTACATGGTTTAAATATATAAAACATTTATTATATATGTTTTGATCATATGAATTATATTTCCAATATTATCTAACATGATTGCAGAACCGAAACCTAGATCTATCTTGCTTAAAGCATTTAACTGGTTATGACCCTAACTACATTATACTTGTGTTTCTAGGGCAAGATTTAAGGCAATCCCAAAAGGGGACATTACAACAAGCTAGTTTGGTGAGATTAAGACACAGGAAAGAGACAAGTATCAAACAGCATAATGAAAACAATAGTGAACAAATCACATTTCTTTCTGTTAATGGTGCCTCAAATCTAACAACACATGTTCCTTCTGTGTTAAACTTAAAATATAAATATAAATTATTTCTTTCTATCTAATGATCATTAATACTCATTTTTACTGACACTAAAAACGGATAGCAAAAAATTATTTTCCATAATAATGGATGACGAAACTGTGGCTCCTTCTGTTGCAGACTTTAAATGGACTACAGCCAGCTTTGATTTATAATAAGTTATTTCTCAACCTCGGTTTCACACATGGATTCTAGTTTCTCTCTTCTCTTTATGTTCATGAGGATAAGAGAAATATCAGAACAAATGAAACTCCCTTTACTTATTGCAAAAAATAAGCATTAGCTGTTGCAAAGCAAAAAGCAGTAGAAAAGGTAGACCAAGTTCCTCTTCCTAACAAAAAAGGCCTCAATTTGCATTGACTGGCCGTGAATGGAATATTGAGAATGTGGGAACACTTCTTGCGACTCATTCTAAAGAAAAGTACATACGCAAGAGGACTGAAAGCTCATAATTTCCATACTGTGCAAAAGTTAGCTTTCTGAGACAATGCATACAAGGATTAATGGGGTTCCTTTGCCTCTTTAAAGTTGGTGCATATTTCGAGAGAATGATGGCAAAGGTGCACCTTCTTGCGGTCGGAGAATGACAAGCAATCCAAACATTCCAAACATCGGAAGAACAAGAAGCCACTTAAACAGCTTGTAGTAGTGCATATGGAAGGTGAGAGAAAACTCGTCAGAAAAATATAATTGATTCTTGTCAACCATCTCTACAATTACTGTCCCTGTTGTTCGCACAGGCACTACTGGCAACTTAAATTTGTAGGTACCAGGTTGATTATATATTTGATTTTGAGTTATCCTTCTCGGACCCTGATAATTTCCAGGAACCAATAGGGTCACCTGCAAAATAGCAGCAATTGGATATCAAAATTGAATGCAAAAAAAGGTGCATGCATATATTCATATTAAACCTTTGCTTTAAGGCACTTCAAGTTAAGCTCAGGGCGTTCACGCTATTAACTGTAACATTATAAGGTGCTTGTGATCCTAAAGGGCGTCGGTGCTCATCCACAATTTTGAATTGTACCCAAAAGCTGTCACCTTCCTCATCTCGAAAAGTTCTAGAAGATGGTAGAACAAAAATTCCTTCGCGATTGTAACGGCTTGCAGCATTATTTCTTCCCTGAGTTTGGGATGTCCATGCCTGCAATCAAACAGAAACTCCAACATTGGAGTGCCACAATCAGAATAAAAAAGGTTAAAATTCTCAAGGTCCCTTATATGGAAGAGGCACACTTTCGCCAAAATCGGTATTCAATTTTCAGTAGAGAAGAATTAACAAGCAATTTTGAACACCTCTTGTGAGCTGTAAAAATTTTGAAATGCATTGTTTAAAACATCCAATACTCAATAACAAATTCTCCGAGAGCTCTAGATATAAGCTGAGAAAGAATGAAGATTACAAGAGCACATTAAATAATACTTTCAATGCAAGGAAAACATCAATGCTAGTGCACACAATGTTTAAGCAAATTAAATTGGTAGTATCCCGTCTGGGAGAGCAAGAGGACCCATGCTTGTTGAACTCAGAATTACTGCAGACAGTATCCATACCTCAGCAGACGAAAATGAAACAATGAAGATTACAAGAGCTCTAGATATAAGCTGAGAAAGAATGAAGATTACAAGAGCACATTAAATAATACTTTCAATGCAAGGAAAACATCAATGCTAGTGCACACAATGTTTAAGCAAATTAAATTGGTAGTATCCCGTCTGGGAGAGCAAGAGGACCCATGCTTGTTGAACTCAGAATTACTGCAGACAGTATCCATACCTCAGCAGACGAAAATGAAACACCTAAGAGATTATAGAGACTTGATCTCTACTTAGAGTCAAGAGGTCAAAAAAGATAAAAATGAAATATTATCAAAGAGTGTGAAAAGCCAAGGCAAAGTCCATTGTTTTCTCATCCATGCAAATATTTTGACCTTCATTTCAAACTATCTTAGCCATATAGTGATAAGAAACACAATCAACCCACATGCAGCCTGGTCTGTCTTCAAGTCGGTGCAGGATGGAAAAGTTGAAAGAATGCACAAGGTGTTAAGGAGGCCCTTACAGTAAACACACAGGTAGCCATGTAACAAGTAGTTAATGCAAGCCACCACCAATAGGATAAGAGACATCCATGATCAGAGGTGCTGCACCCTCCACCACCTCATATAGTAAATAAAAAATCAACGTGACTGACTCAAAACTAGTTCATCTAATTTGTCTTTATATTTGAATTCAATCTCAATTGAAACTAGAAAAAGTTTGATTAAATTTGG
This sequence comes from Sequoia sempervirens, assembly GCA_007258455.2. Lineage (NCBI taxonomy): Eukaryota > Viridiplantae > Streptophyta > Pinopsida > Cupressales > Cupressaceae > Sequoia > Sequoia sempervirens. The sequence goes on along the minus strand of VDFB02324458.1, from coordinate 48,220 downwards.
AAAATAGAGAAATTGTTCAGAATATTACATCATTTGTTAGGTTTGTTAGTACATATATTATGCTTTGTTAGAATATAATGTGTAGGTTAATATACAAGTGTTTATGGGGATTTGAGTTGTTAGAAGTTAGACCTAGAACAACACCTCTATGTAAAGGGAGTTGTTATAAGAGGTTTCCCATAAAATAGGATATGAGAATCCTATAAGTATGTAAGAGATTATTGAACAAAAAGAATAGAATAGAAGCATATTATTTTGGGTATAAAAATTTTCTAGCTTCTATAAACTCTCTCCTAATCTCTGATATGGTATCAGAGCCTACTGTTCATATATTATTATGGAGGATTGTCTACATCACCTGTGTCAAGAGTTGCTTTGGTTGTTGGTTACTTTACATTTATGGAGTACCTTATTGGAAATCCCTGTTTCTGAATGGGGAAGAAGCGATACTTTATCCCACTCCAAGAATGGGCTACTTCCCATCTGCACATTAAGCAACAAATATAAAAAGCTCTACAAAGAAATATCCTTCAACTTGGTTTGTAAGCTGTTCTTCTCCATGAAAATGTCCAAATATTTCTATAATTTTTTTCAACCGGATCACATGCAGTTGTTTATATGCTCTTCTCATTGAGTATTTTCAAAAGGCCACTGATGTCCTTGAGATATTTGTTGCCCAGGCATATATTTTAAAAGAAATTTACAGATCTGTGCAAATTCTAAAGCTCGAACTGGAGAAGGTTTGTAGCTTTTCATCCTTGTCAGCAGATTTGATAAATCTGATTGGCAATGGAAAGAGGAAAAAGGATGGGAGGTTACCTGTACTTGGTTGTAAGATGCTGGATTAAGATAACAATCTCCTTGCATGCTAGTTGCTGCCCAGGGCATGAATGTGCTCCATTCCCAAATGGCAAGAAAGTATTTGGCCTTGGCAGCAACTGCAATTGATGTCGACACCCAATTACTCAGTGTATTCATATAGGGATTTTCAGTATGCAAGTCAGATAGAAACAGAGGATTAACATTTGTGAATTTTGTTCAAATTTCACAAGCTCAAGGCGCCACATATATAGGTATTCACTAGGAATCTGGAAGGATTAAACTGTTGGTTAGTGGAGAATATAAAATAACAAAGAAAGATCTTTTCAAAGCATGGGTGCCACAAATATAGATTATTATGCATCCAATGGTGGGAGTGTTTATGTGCCACTCCACCTAGAGCTTTGCGGTGGCAGATCTAACCCCAACACGTCCCATCAGGCTGGGCTTTCAATTAACTTCTTTGTGTTTTATAACAAAACTTTGAATTCTCTACATCATTCCTGTGCCCTTCTCTTTATTTTGGCATGGCTTAGTTTACTTTTCATGGTGGTAGTAGTACCTGTTTCTCTTGGCTGGACATTGTTAGCTTCCTTTCCACAGCTTCCTGCATGCAGTTGGATGGCAGTTTCAACATTTATTTTAAGGCCAACCAAGGAGGTATTTGGTAACAACTGGGTAGAGTTATTTTGTGAGCTCAAAAAGGATCTAGTGGGGTTAGTTTGTGGTGCGGAATATTGATGTCTTCTCGTATTGTGAGGCCTGTCTGATACCTTTTAAAGTGTGATTTCATTTCATCAGAATCCCGCTTATATATATAATATATTGAGCTTTTGTAGCAACCTTTATGGTCAAATGAGGTCATTGGAATAAAGTCAAGTTGTATTATTTTGCTTAGAATAGGGTCCATTTTCAAAGTCATTAATTGTTGTGTCAAAATGTAAAGCTGTCCAAAATTATTTAAAAATAAAAATAAAAATTCCCTCAATTGTAATTGGATACACTATTGCTTGTACGCAACATCCATCTTGGGGGGGTGTTGATGTTACATGCAGCGTCTGGAATAATCTTCCAGCGATCTTCTTATTGGTGAATAAATTAAATAATAGCTCTAAGCTATTTAATTTATGGAGTCTCAAGAGGCGCGATTTTCTGTAGAAGACACTTCTATTTGTTAAGAGTATAATTATTAATGAAAAGGCACGTTTATCTTATCAAGGCCGACCTTGTTGCAAGAGGTGCGATTTTCTATAAAACGTCTTCTTGATGGTGGCCGACTTGGTACTTGGAAAAGACGCATCCACTCCTTCAGTTTTTATATATACTTGATGGCATTCTCATTGTTGATCATTAAGTTTAAGTTTAGTTGAATATTAGTCATTGAAGTAGAAGTGCAAATTGTCTAGAAGAGGAAATTCTGTAGGAGAGCATTTCATTGGAGGCTGAGTTCTATCAGCATTATAGTTCTGTGTTGCATCACTCCTTGGTGCATAATTTTGGGCCTGTATATCGGCCTCTTGTAAGAAGATCATTTTTGAGACAATTCAATATATAAGTGTTATATTGTTGCTGGGTTTTTCTCCCTCAAGAGGGTTTTCCCAGGGTATCTGCTGTGTTTTTGTGTCTGATTTTGAATTAATTTTCTGTGCATTAAATCTGATCATGAAATTTTACAGGGGGGCCATTCTAAAATTGAGCCTCAAAGCCAATTTTGTTAAGTAGAAAACCTATTGGAGGATGAAGGCACAAGAGGTTGGAGGACATTTAGTGACCTCTTGTTAGTCACTAGCGACAAGGCCGCGAAATTGTTTTAGTGACAAAACAACTTGTGCCAAAATTACTAAAGCCAAGATCGGTTTTCAGGTGGAAAATGTAACCATCTCATATCGTTGGTGATCAAGGTGGTAGTGATCTATAACGATGGTTGCATACGCAACAATGAGCACTTTTCAAATTTGCATCTGTGATTGGATGTGTGTGTCCCCAATCACAATTATTGGTTGTTTTTTAATGGATGTGATCGTCCCCGTTCATGAGATGGTGTATGGGATTGAAAGCGTTTATTCCCAATCACATTTGTTGAGTGATTGGATGTGTTTGTCCCCAATCATGAAAATTGGTGATTATGATTGGAAGTGTGTTTGTAATGTCCCCTTTTTGAGTGTGCATTAGAGTTGGTGGTTTAGCCTATCATTGGGTCCTTGTAGGCTAATAATGGTGTTTAGAGGGCCTAGTGTTGGAGTTAGCTAGCTCCTAAATTGGCAGTTGGCAATGTTCTCATCTCCAAATCCTTAGCTTGTTCAGATGTTATGATATTCAAGGTGTTTTGGCTCCATTTTTATATACTTACTATTTATAGTACGTCAATGTGTGGATAGAGGCCAACCTTACTATTTATAGTAAGGCACCCTAGTTACCAGTGAATGCAGTGGGCTACCTCCTGGTGAAGTCAGAATTGATCTATGATGATTAATGATGGAGTTATAATATTATAATTATTATTAAAGTGATACTTTAATAATAATTAATTATTGAGTGCATATCATTAATGAATTAAGTGGACATTATTTAAAAGGGGGATTTAAATGTTTTTAAAAAGTATACTTTATAAAAAGTGTTAAAATATTATTTTAAAGGGGAGATATAAGTGAATAATAAGTGCACCAAAATGGAGGGAAAAGAAAATGAAATTAAAGTAAATTAAATGAGATGAAGTCAAATGCAAATTGAATATTATAAAAGGGGATTTTTGAAATTCATTTCATTATGATTGATTGTCTTCTCTCAACTTGGTTTGTGCTTTGGCTTTGGAGGTGAAACCTAGGGTTTTGCTGTAATTTCAATCTTGGAGAACGTAGCCTCTCTTCGATTGTGCTTCCTACAGGTGAGAAAGATTACCCGGGGGTTGCGGTTAACTGGTGGCTTCACACAGAGGTCACATCTAAGCTTCATTGGAGAAGAATCTCAGAAGTTTACAAGGGTTTGAAGAGCAGATTTCCGATTGTTGAAAGAACCATCATTGGAGACACATATTTCAAGAAACATCAAAGAATATTATGCAAAATCAGAAGTTATTGATCTGCTGCAACAGTGGTGTGAACAGCCGCGCTACAGTGATTCACTACAGTGACATGGGTTTGCATTGCAATTTGTAGAGATTGGTGTGGAGATTACTGATTTCAGACCTGGACGTGATCTCTTTCCAAAGGGATTCAAGCTTGCTGGGACCATACGTGGTGGTTTGGTGCTGGCTGCTTCTTTGGAGGGTATTGAAGCCATTCGTGACTCTTCCTCAGTGACAAGTAATGCCCAGCTTACTAACTTATATTCAGAACGACACTTCCAGGTTTGAGGGTCTTGTTATGAATTTCTGGAACTCCTGATAAAAATCAGAATAGTGAATCTGCTGTGTAATCACTGTTACAATATTTCTGAGTATGAAATATGCATGTAAGTGCTGTAAATGTGACTCAGAAAGCTTAGAGTTAAAGTCTGAAATATAGTACTGTTGTCTGAGTGACCAGAATACTCTGTTAGCTTGTTATCAACACTCAGAATTATTTTATTAGAGACTGCTGCTCCAATTCTGTGCATGAATATTGAATATTTGAAGTTGCAAATGAAGTATTGATAGAAATGAAAACCTGAACTGTATTTGCCATTGTATGATTATCTTGACTTATGCATTAACAAAGTATGATGAACATTGCATAATATTTGATAACTCAGTTTCAGATTGCATACAAACTGTTTGACAAAATGCCCAACATGCCAATTGAGACAAATCAGAAAAATATTGAGTAAAATCACAATAGAGATTGTTCCATTGGGGTGGGACACTACAGTGTCCCCCATCAAAATTGTTGTGAACAAATGTGTATGCGCTTATACATAACCTTGATGTTGGATAGATCTGTTTGTCCCTATCCTTGGAAAAGGTTCAGAAGTATAATGAGTCGAGTTCTCTTATTGCTTGTTATTACTACGTGTATGTCCCTACTCATACTTCATACTTTTGATAAACTATTGAACATAGTCATCAAGTATTATCAGTTCACTTATCCCCATTTGGAGAATGATGTAATATGGGGGGATGTTAAGAATATTACATCACTTGTTAGGTTTTCTAGTACATTTGTTAGAATATAATGTGTAGGCAAAAATACAAGTGTTTATAGGGATTTGAGTTGTTAGAAGTTAGAACAACTCGTCTATGTAAAGGGAGTTGTTATAAGAGGTTTCCGATAAAATAGGATTTGAGAATCGTATAAATATGTAATAGATTATTGAACGAAAAGGACAGAATAGAAGCATATTATTCTGGGTATAAAATTTGTCTCGCTTCTATGAACTCTCCCCTAATCTCTGATAAAAATAGATCAAGAATATTTTAGTTGCTTGCCTCACTGGATCTCCTGTCATGTCCCTTCCATTCAGGTGCCCTGTTTTTATTATTTTATTTATAACAGTGTTTTTAAACACTATTTATTATTAATAATATTAATTATTTAGTATTAAAAATATAAATATTAAAAAAAAAAGCTTTGTTGGGGCTGACCCATCTCTCAAACTCTTGGCCAACATGTTTTATAAAATCTAACACAAACAGGTATTTGTTGGGGTTCTCTGGCCATTTCATGCATGATAAGTTTTTTTTTTTAAATGATCTGCACCAAAATTTTGACATTCACAGGACGAAACCCCTGTGTGTGCAAGAAGGTTAGACAAAAGCCCAACCTCCTACCAATTCCTCCCAGCAATCTACTTTTGTCTTTAATCTGTCCACTCTTAATTCGCAAGTCTGTTAATTGGAGTGCCAAGTTTACCGAGCTTGGAGACTGCTGAAGCAATTTTGCAGAGAGCCAGACCAGAAACGGCGTAGTTAAAGAATCCTAAGACCTGGGCGTTCAAATATTGGCATATACTTTTGAAGGGAACACAGATCTACAGACCTGCACCAACGATTTCCATTACCAGCAGATCCCAAACCCTACAGAGCAAGTTTCAGATCACGCCCTTGCATCAAAATTGCCAATTGAGGAGTGACCTTGAGGGTTTCACCCCTGACCATCAGTAAAAGGGATTCCTCAAGGGTCTAGATGTCGATGTATACAGCGTCGGTCGCTTCCTTCCAGCCCAGACCGAAAACAATTAAATTATAGCCTTACGGCTATTTAATTGGTGGAAACGATTTCATGAAATGAGACATCATTTATTAAATGATGATTAATATTTAATTTGTTAAAGACATCGATTCTCAAGAGGCACGATTTATTGTTAAGGCCGACATCATTAGTGAAGAGGCACGATTATTAAAGAGATACATTTGTTTGTTAAGGCCGACCTTGAAGTGGCGCGATTCTTGATAAAGGCCGACTCATTTTGAAGAGTCATGTCCCTTCCATTCGTTATGCATATATGCTTGATGGACTTCATTGCTGATCATTCATTCATTGTTCATTCGATATACTTCACCCATTCCATTCTTGGTGCAAATTCATCTACAAGGCAGATCAAGTTTATATTCAAGATCAGTTCGGCATTATTAGAGGCTGAAATTTCATCAGCGAATTGTCTCTTTGTATTTCTGTGTTGCATCATATCTGGTGCTTATATTTTGGCCTCCATATCGGCCTCTTGTAAGGAGATCATTGTTGTTGAAATTCAATATATAAGTGATATATTGTTGCTGGGTTTTTCTCCCTCAAGAGGAGGGTTTTCCCAGGGTATCTGCTGTGCCATTGTGTTGATTTTCAATTAATTTTCTGTGCATTACATCTGATCATAAAACTAACACTAGAGGTGTTTACTTTCTGTTACTCATCCAATTCCACCAAGATTATGGGAAACAAGAAGGATAGGGAGATCATTGGGCTCAAATCTGCTCAGATCTGTGTTTCAATCTCATTCACATCACACTTGCATTACCCCAAGTTCTTTTCTGAGTTGTTTAAACTAAGATTTGAGTAATTAAATGACTAAATTTGTTACAGAATGTGTAAACCAATGTTAAAAATTCTATTTCAGTGAACTATGCATGCCATAAATTATTTGATTGTGTCATTGGGAGCTATTTGAATGAATTAATTTGCTGTTTTTGGCTAGATCATAGTTTGTAAACCCTAAGGTCATTGCAATGGTATCAGAGCTGGTCATCCTGCCAGCCTATTGGAAAAACCTGGGTATGCAGCTGAGCCAAAGGGACCAGCAAGCTTTGGAGAGAGAGGAAGAAATTGGAAGCTGAAGACAAAGGTAAAAAGATGTAAAATCAGGATGAGAATTGGGATGCATTCATGCAAATCCAGCAGCAAATTGCACAAATGCAAGAGCAAATGGCAAAACAGCAAGAGCAAACAACACAAATACTCCTTCAAATGTTGCAAAGTATGAATAATGCAAATAATACTATAGAGTCTGCAAAAAACAATGGCACTGAGGGCAGTAATTCCAATCAAAATGGATCTAAAAATCAGAACAGCAGAGTTCCCAGATTTACAAAGCCCTCATTCTTGCCTAGAAATGAGCCAACAAATGAAGAGGAAGAGTTGAATCCTATAGGGAATGATTTCAATGCAAGCATAGAGGTGTATTCACAACTTGATCCGGAGCTGAGGCATCAAATTCCATTCATACAATTTCATAATGCGAGAAATGGATCAAGAGGGAGACAACCTATGCAACAATTTAACAAAGATCTTCAATATAGGATGAGTAAGTTGACTCTCCCAACTTTTGATAGCCAGGGGAAGGTCACTCCACAGGCTTGGGTCCAAAAACTGGACACATATCTTTCACTTAGCCCCATGACTGAAGAAGAAGCAATCAAGTTTGCTATCCTTCATTTGGATGGTGTAGCACATGAGTGGTGGCTTTATGGGCTAATCACACAAGGGCATCGCAATGTGGTGACATGCTGATTTCACACAAAGGCTCATAGAAAGGTTTGATAGGAAGGATCCTGATACTCGTTTCAAATAATCGACACAAGTGATACAAGAGGGTTTAGTGGAGGACTACATAGCAGAATTCTAGTGAGTTTCGATCATGGTGCCTGCCATTACAGAGAGGAGGCTTATGTTCCTGTTCCTGTTCATTGAGGGACTATCTGAGTCACTCATTGAGGGACTATTTGAGTCACTCCAAGGCTTGGTTAGGACTTTTGACCCTACATCTATGCAAGAGGCTATTCAGAGTGCCTCAATTTTGGAAGATACTACAACCAAGAGCATGCCCTACCCTAAACACGCACAATCAGGATCACATGGGAGACCTTTTCACAAGAATGCCTCGCATCCAAGAGCACCACCTCCTAGCCAAGCAAGATGGAAGTGTCCAAGAATGAGCTTCAAAGGAAGAAATTGTGTTTCAACTATAGAGAGCCATGGGAGCCAAGGCATAGATGCTTGGGCAAGGAACAAGTGCATTACATTGAAGTAGCACCTGAGGAGAATTCTTAAATTGAGGAGTATGAGCCTAAGATTATGGTAGAGGAGTTGGAGCATGAGGAAAAGGGAGAAGATGCTTCAAGAGGTACACTTGAAGCTCTTTCATGAGCACCTAAATATCACTCTTTTCATATTAGAGGAGTCTTGTAGGGACAAAGAGTGACAATTTTGATCAATAGTGTGGCCAACCACAACTTCATTGATCAAGGGTTGGTGGCTAAGACGGGTCTAAAGACCAATGCACCCGCCACCTTTCAATCATGCATGAATCAAGTATCTATTGTGCAATTGATAGAATGTGTGTTGGTTTCCTTTGATAACACCTTGATTTTCAATAAAACAAGGGTCATTTGAGGCGCATAGATGAGGTGCTTGGCATACTTGAGCAGCATTCATTCTACAGCAAGGCATCCAAATATGAGTTTGACTTGACTGAAATATTATATTTGGGATTTAAGATTTAGTGCCCAAGGAGTTAGCATGGATGAGGAAAAAATCAAAGCGATTCAAGATTGGCCTAGACCAAGGAATTTGTCACATTTGAGGGGACTTGTAGGACTTTGCAGCTACTATCAGCAGTTTGTGAAGGGATTCTCACAGCTTGCAGCCCCCTTGATGGATTTGATGAAGAAAGGAGCCTTCTATTGGAATCCATTAGCATAGAAAGCTTATGACAAGATCAAGAAGGTAATGAGTTCATGTCTTGTTTTGGCTATTCTAGATTTCTCACTTCCTTTTGTCTTAGAAGTGATGCTTCAAGAGAGAGGATTGGAGCAGTTTTGATGCAAAATAGACACCCCATAATATTTGAGAGTAAGAAGCTCAAGGAGTCAAAGAGACATGCATGCACTAACCAAATTCAGACCATTGAAGCAATAATCAGCAAAAAATCCCAATTAATCCTAATTTTTAAAAAATCTGCAGGCTGGACGATTTTTTCCCCGATTTTTTACCATTTCAAACTGCAAAAGTGCCAAAAAAATGTGTATAAAACCTGCAAAAAAATGCGAATAAAATCAAGCTAATTTTTGAAAAAAAAAAACCATGAGACTATTGTACCTAAAATTAAAATTTTTGTTTCATTAAGGCATTTTGTAAAAATGGTCATCAAAAGTCAAAAAAGGTCAAATTTCTAAAAATAGCAATTTTCTATTTTTAGAAATTTCTATAAAATAAATGGAGTATGGAGCATAGGGTTTTTCTGGGTTTATTGTCAAAAGGATGCTCGCAAAATTTTTCTAAAAATAGAAATTTGCATGTCAGCCCCTATTTTTTTAGGAAAGCACGCATGTAGGGGAAATTGTTAGATTTTTCAAAATCTAACAATTTGGGTCTCTTAGATTTTTCAAAATCTGACGATTTGGGTCTCTTCAGAACGAAATTGTTTACAAAACCCAGATCTCAATTTTTTGGCCCTACTTTTTAGGAAAATGTTTAAAAATAGAATCTTTGCAAAGGGCTCAAATTGATTTTGATTAGTTGATTTTACGTAACGATCACGCTGGTCCGGTCAGAATCGTCAAAAAGTCAGTTTTTCTCTGGTGGGTCTATTTCAATTTTTCAAAAGATAAATAAGGACCTCTGAGGTCATTAATGGAGGATGGCCAACTACCAAGTGTCAGATTCAAAGTCTCAAATGCTGCACAGATCAAACTACAACGAATGATGCTCGAAAAATGGTGAACAGAGGAGGGTGATTTGAAAAGTCGAAAATTGCAAATGATTTGAAAAGTTGAAAATTGCAAAAAATATTCTAAGTCTGGAAAAGAAAGGCGCCTTATTTCAAGGGGCGCCTGCCAATCAATGCCTTAGCCAATTTTTCAATTTTCGCAAATCATGCATGCATGATGGTGAACACGATCAATGCGTTAGCAACAATGGTCGACGAAGGTGGTGAACGACTGGCAAGTAAAGTTGAAAATCTTCAAAAAAATGGTTAAGGATGGAGAAGTTGGGCACCTTATTTCAAGGAGGGCGCCCATGAGCTCATGCCTTAGAAAACTCTTCATGTTTCTCGTAAAATGTGCAAATCTCCTTCGTGAGCCCAATTCAAATCCATGATCAAACAGTGATTATCAATCAACAGTGCCAATTTTACGGATTGTCAAAGTCAGAGGTAGGCTTCAACGAAGTCAGAAGCAAGTGAAAATTGAAAATTTTGAAAAATAAACTATCTCTAGTGAAGTTGGGCACCTTATTTCAAGGAAGGTGCCCAAGTCAACTTGACTTAGAATTTCGAAAATTATCTCATATGCATGCTTTGGCCACCTTATTTTTTAGGAATTCTACGAGTTGATCCAAATAAAGTCATATTTTTGCATAACTCCTGAATTTTAGGGTTTTCTACATGAAAACAACTTTTATCTCCAAATTCTATGTAAGAAAGCTTTGAGCATTCATATTTCATAATTTACACGTTGGCTTTTAGAGGAAGAAACATAAACTTTTCTTCTCATCTGGATATGGAGGCTCAAACGAAGATATTTTTCAGCGTTCTTCATGGATTCAAGATTGGGAAGCATAGAAGCTCACTGTTTCATGGTCTATTTTTCTAGGGCATCACTTTTCATAAACAAGTGATCAAAATTTTCAACTTTCATCGATTCGGGTCTACTTGTTATTCGCTCCTCTTGAAGATTAGAAGATTTTATAATTTTCAAGAGAGTCTACTTGTTTTTGCATGTCCAAGAAATCCTCAAATTTTTCAAAATCTGACGATCTAGGTCTCTTCAGAATAAGATTATCTACAAAACCCAGACCTCAGTTTTTTTTTGGAAAATTTGCATGTCGGCTTCTACATTTTAGAAGATCTTTCTTTTCTAGGAAAACCTCAATTTTTCGAAAATCTGACAATCTGGGTCTCTTCAGAACGAAATTATCTACAAAACCTAAACCTCAATTTTTTGGCCCTACTTATTAGGGAATCTTGCATGTTCTTGAAAAAATCAGTTTTTTCAAAATCTGACAATTTGGGTCTCTTCAGAACAACATTGTATACAAAACCCAGACCTCAACTTTTTTTACCAAAAATTTTCCTTTTTCTGAAAAAAAATCAGCAAGCTATTTTTAGCTCGTGTAGAACTTGTTTGAACATAGGCATGTTCACAATCAAAAGTCAAGTTTTTCAACATGCAATACTCTCCAATAGAAATCAGGACCAAATCAGTGTCGCTCCATGATTTCCTGAGAACGTTTGAAACTGACTTGCATCATGCACATCCAGTGTTTGATTTGTGTGCTTCAAAGGACACAGGAAACATTGCAATCAAAAATCTTGATCATTCCGGGTTGATGGCAACAACTTCTATCCTCATCTCAATGCAAAGTCTTGAATTCGTAATTGCTTGTGTCAAGCATTACAATTTAGCTTCACGAGAAATCATATCAACAGATGGGCATGCTATTTGCAGCCTCAAGCCGGAAGACATTGAGAAGTGTTTTGCAATACCACCATGGACAGAAAATTTCATCATATCTATTGAAGAATGCGAAAACGTGTGGTATGCGCAAAAGGAAATGTGTCGGAAAAGAATGGCTCAGAAGTGGCTAAAAGAAAAGTAGAATAATTTGCCAAGGAATGTTGGGCGCAATGAGTTCAAGGATGAAATTGCAATCATGATTACTTTGCTCAACCGAATCATAGGTCAAGCAGAGGCTAATAAATTTCAGCCTTGGATGTTTTACATCATTTCCCAGATTGTTGACAAAGCAGAACACTATGACTGGCCAGCATTGATCAGTGACAGTCTCCACCGCCAGATGACAGAGTTTTTCAAGGCCCATGAATTTCACATGACATCCTACCTTGTATATCTAATGGCCTTTCAAGGCAAGTTTAAAGGTTCGACTGTCATTGGAACTCTAGGTGTTCAGCATGTGTGTATGATCATTACCCACAGCTAGAGTTTTCAAAATCTTAGCGGTGCTACAAGCGGGTGAATGATCTATTCCTAATGCATACGGGGCGAGATCTTGATCATGAGATGCATATACGGATTTCAGCAGATGTCAGATTGGCAATGGCGGAGTGGGTTGATTGGTTTATCCAATTCCCCACGTTCTCCTACATACGAGTATATGGCTTCTCAGGTGATCCAGTCATGCTACCTAGATACCCAACGGATGAGGTCGTGTTCATGGAGTTTCTAAGGCAAGTACACGAAGTGCACACATTTTTGTGTAACAGATGCAAGTTTGCCTTTAGCTTCCCATTTGAGATGAGTATATACAGATGCAAATCAGTAGCTAATGCTAAGTTCATTAGCAATGAAATGTCGAAGTTTGGTCTCAAGCTTTTCAAGGAGAGACACTCATACAATCCTCGTGGTGTCTTTGCAGCTTGTCTTGGTCAGAATCATACACATCTGCTCACAATTGAAGATTTTTGGGCTAACTATGAAGATGAGTTTGAAGTGCGCAAGCGCAACTACTCCAGACTTATTCTTTGGCAGATGGTTGATTTCTTATCAGAAGATGTGGAAAGACTTTCAGATGATGATGGGGAAGTTCTACTTCCCATGTATGCTCAAGATCAGGTCAATCAACGGCCACTTCCACAAGTTGAATGGTTCGCCAAAGAGGGTACCCCCATCAAGGAAAGAACAAGCTGAGTTGTCAAGAACAGCGGGATATTCCTAAGCAGTAAAAGGACACGGAAGGTAGTTGCAGAGCCACCAACAGTTCATACATCTCTACCTCCTTCTAGACCAAAGCCCAGAGTAAAAGCTCTGAGCATTCCTCCAAAAGGTTCAAAGAATAGCAAAATGTCAAGAAATTTGAAGGAAAAGATGAAGTTTCCCATCCTGAATCACCAGGAGCAGCCAGTAGATACACCAGAAGTTCCAGTTGAATTAGCACCACGAGTTGAAGCAGAGCTTTCATCTCATATTCTTCCGCCATCACCAAGCCTTCTCCTATTCATATAGATTCAGAAGGCGATTCACCAGTTCACAGCGTCTCAACACCGATTGATCCATCAGGAGTTGTTGGAGTTAGAACCGATCCTTCCAAAGAAGTTAGTAGAGACTCCTTGTCTTGACTTGAGAACTTGTTGGGTAGAAAGAAGAGGAAGCCTTCTTATCAGTTGAACTTTGCAGAGCTTGACAACGACTACCAAGACACAAAGAGAACTTAAGAAGCAAGTTCATATGGAGAAGAATTTTGAAGGCGAGATCATCCTTGAGTTTGCCACACCTCCTGAAGACATGAACGTTGATGAGGTTGAAATTGATGACTTCAAGGTTGCCAAGACCAACCTCGGAAGAAGCACCCGACATACTGATGTAAATCTCTTCGAGGTTGCAGCAAACAATTTTAAGGAACGAGTGCTCAAGGATGGAGAAGATAAGGCAGCCCTCAAGGCTGAGATTTGGCAGCTGCAACGGTATATTTCCAATCTTCATCATGATACTTCACGCACCACCTTGTTGCTTCTGCAAATTCTGACGTCACCTGTAGATCAACATCAACTGAGTCAGTTGGTCATCTATGACAAACATATGAGAGATTGGATAGAAGAGTTTGTCACTAGGGGACAGATTTATACTTGCAGAGATGTAACAATTGAGGTATAACGCCCATGATCTTCGCTCAGAGATTCAAGGGTTGAGCAAACTATAGCGGAAAGGAAACCGAGAGATGAGATCGTCATTTCTGACTTGAGGACGGCTTATGATTCAATCATTACAGAAGAACACAAAAAGAAGCTTTTTGCTTGGAGAGAACAACACCTCTTCAAAGTAAAAACCTATGAAGGAATACCTGTAGAATTGGCTGGATATAGATAGAAGGTTGCTAGTACTCTCAAGTTCATAAGTACGTTTGTGTCACAGATCCCTTGCCAAGATCCCTTGCCAATATCGACATGAAAATGGCACTTACTTTCATCTCGGTGAAGTACAAACAGAGTTTCAAAACCTTGTCTGTGGCAGTTTTAATGGTGATCCTGTTACATGCAAGATGAATCATGTGGTTTCCATGTCAGCAAAATTTGATGAAGCAGCTGAAAAGAGAAAAGAATTCCTAAGTTTAATCGCAGATGGTGAAGAGATGTTGGAGAAGCAGTACATAGTTCTGGATAGTATCAGTGTTCCTAATGAAGAGGCAATTAACAGCTTTTTGGAAGATATGATTTCCCAAGATATCAATGAGTAAACTACCAGTTGAAGCATGCGAAGATTTCCAAGAATGGAACTCAAGTGAAGGCAGCAGTTAACTTGATGCCTTTTCCAAATTAAATTGGTTGTTCTCTTTTCATGCATATCTATTCTTTGGAAATATCTAATGTATAGTTGGAGCTTTCAGTTAACTGATGGTTAGTTATCAGTTATCTTTTGTTTAGTTTTAGAAATAAAGCTTACACGTTCACAAGTCTAGTTGTTAAAAACAAGGAGATTTTAGGATTCCCTACTCCTTTGTTTGTGTATAAATAAGGGCAGCCTTGCCCATTTATTTAACTATTGTTGTGATAATAAATTTGCTAAGCCTACTTTGCCTACAACTTTGCTATTCAGTGTCTATTCACTTTTGTTTCAAGTGTGATCTGGTTGATCACATATCGTATGCCTATTTTGCTACAATTTGCTACTATTATGCGTTGATAGATTTTTTCCAAGCATCCATAGCTTGTTCAAAAGCATTTGTTTTAGGCTTTTAGCCATAACAGCAAGGCAGTGAACTGTTTGATAAAATGCTTTGGTAGACATGTATGAAAAATGTGGTAGCATAGACAAGGCAGTGAACTGGTTTAAAAATTGCCTCAAAGAAATTTGGTTTCATGGTGATGGAATGCCATGACAATGAGACCACATTTCTTTGAGACAAATTTTCAACCAGTTCACTGCCTTGTCTATGCTATTGCTTACTATTATGCTTTGATAGATTTTTTCCAAGCATCCATATCTTGTTTGAAATCACATGTTTTAGGCTTTTAGCCATAGCAGCAAAGCAGTGAACTGTTTGATAAAATGTTTTGGTAGAAATGTATGAAAAATGTGGTAGCATAGACAAGGCAGTGAACTTTTGAAAAAATGCCTCAAAGAAATGTGGTCTCATGGTGATGGAATGCCATGACAAGCAAATTGCTATGGATTGTCATGGCACTCCATCACCATGAGACCACATTTCTTTGAGGCATTTTTTCAACCAGTTCACTGCCTTGTCTATGCTATTACTTACCATTATGCTTTGATTGATTTTTTCCAAGCATCCATAGCTTGTTCAAAAGCACCTGTTTTAGGCTTTTAGCCATAGCAGCAAGACAATGAACTGTTTGATAAAATGTTTTGGTAGACATGTATGAAAAATGTGGTAGACAAGGCAGTGAACTGTTTGAAAAAATGCCTCAAAGAAATGTGGTCTTGTGGCATCCAATGCCACAAGACCACATTTCTTTGAAGCAGTTTTTCAAACAGTTCACTGCCTTGTCTATGCTATTGCTTACTATTACGCTCTTGATAAATTTTTTCCAAGCATCCATAGCATGTTCGAAAGCCCCTATTTTAGGCTTTTGCCATAGCAGCAAGGCAGTTAACTGTTTGATAAAAAGTTTTGGTAGACATGAAAAATCAAAAATGTGGTAGCATAGACAAAGCAGTGAACTGTTAGAAAAATGCCTCAAAGAAAAGTGGTCTCATGGTGATGGAATGCCATGACAAGCACATTGAGACCACATTTCTTTGAGACATTTTTTCAAAGAGTTCACTGCCTTGTCTATGCTATTGCTTACTATTATGCTTTGATAGATTTTTTCCAAGCATCCATAGCTTGTTTGAAAGCACCTGTTTTAGACTTTTAGCCAGACCAGCAAGGCAGTGAACTGTTTGATAAAATGCTTTGGTAGACATGTATGAAAAATGTGGGAGCATAGACAAGGCAGTGAATTGTTTGAAAAAATGCCTAAAAGAAACATGGTCTCATGGTGACGGAATGCCATCACAATCGATAGCAATTTGCTTGTCACGGCATTCCATCACCATGAGACCACATTTCTTTGAGGCAGTTTTTTCAAACATTTCATTGCCCTGTCTATGCTATTGCTTATTATTATGCTTTGATAGATTGTTTCCAATCATCCATGGCTTGTTCGAAAGCACCTGTTTTAGGCTTTTAGCCATAGCAGTAAGGCAAAGAACTGTTTGATAAAATGCTTTGGTAGACATGTAATGAAAAATGTGGTAGCATAGACAAGGCAGTGAACTGTTTGAAAAAATGCCTCAAAGAAATGTGGTCTGATGGTGATGAAATGCCATGACAATATTTAGTAAAAACCTGTAACTCAATAAATCATTGAAAACTTGCAATTTTGTATTACACCCATATTGAGTATAAATTTGTTTTTCACCTATTGTTAAAAAAATCTTATGCTTTCTGCATTTTGGGCAAATGATTGACGACAATAGGCAGCAATCTAGAGCACATGATTGGTGACATGAATAGACATATTTTCATTGAAATTTTCTTTTTCCTTTCCTTGCAAATCAATTGAACCAAGGTCAAGTCCTTGCAAGCTTGAAATCAGAAATTTTTTGCAACCTACAAGTTTATATGATTTTTTGTAATTTTGTTTATAATACAACTTGCAAGTTTAAATGACCTATGATTTTGTGGAAATATAACTTTTTGTAATTTTGTTCATAAAAAATCAGGGGTGACCATTACAGCCACACCTCCCTCACTTATGAATCAAAATTAAAAAAATTCACCCTTCCCACCCTTAAATGGTTGTAATCATAGTACACTATTACAATCATCATTTTCAGTTGGTTTTTTGGAGATGTTTCCTCTGACAAATTTGTGCAATATACCATCATTGTGTTCTGCATGGACTAGGAGTTTTCAACTTCAGATGCTCCCTTGTGTCATATCCTGAGACTTGAACTGCCACAGAAAAAAAAATTGTATTTTTAAAGGTAGAGTGCTTGCTATATTTGCTAGATCATCCTTCCTCTTTGTATGGGTGCCAATATGCTTATTGTTTATGCTCTTTCTAATATTTCTTTTAATAAAAGATGTTCTACTCTAACGAAGCCTATACACTCTCATCGTCAAAAATATTGACAATTTGTTCTATGAGGTAGTTAGCAATGCCACAAGTTGCACTATGCTTCCAACAAAGCAAAGTCAAGAAATCATGTAGTTAAAAAGCATATGGAATAGATATCACAAGCATATAACTTCATTCAAATACCTTTAATGGATGATGTGGGACAGGAGTTGAAAAGCAAAATACATTGCCATTCATGGTTGATACAATTAGATCAAGATCATCACCTCCATCAACATTATCTGCAAGAACCATGCTATAACTGCAACAATACAATCAAAATGTCAGAACTGATTAAGAGGGGGCGGAGTCACTGAAATAGTCTCTCAAGGTTTGATATTTTAAAGTCAGGTGACATACGATGTCTCTCCAATATCAGTTGCATCTGCACAACCAGTTTGGCCATCAATAAGATATAAGTAACCATCAAATGATGTGGTAGCTAGAGTCAACCCTTTTTGCTTTTCTCCACGCTTACTTAGGTCAACCAGGAGAACTGGACTCATGATCCTCCCATGAGTGCGATAGGGGAATGGCTTTACATATGATCCATCCTTTCCATTAAGAACATAAATGCTGCCTGAAATAGTTGGAACTACCACATCTGTATGTCCATCACCATCAACATCACCCACAGTCGGTCCCTGCAGAATCAAAATATTTTTCAATCTATGATATATCAAAATCTTCAAAGTCAAATACTATAATAAAGTAAATTCAAACATGATATGCAACAAGCTTTCCCAGGTGTTATAATGAGGGCAGAATTCTGCAGCAGCACTCTACTAAAATTGGCTAAGTACACATTTGCAAACATCTAGCATAATAAGTTAGGTAATTGAATACTAAAGAGCATATCAGCAGTTTGAAAGTCCTTCACTACACTAAACAAGCATCAGAAAGATGAATGATTAGAAATTGCAACCCCCCGATCACTTCCGGCTATATTCCCACAATTCAGATCCCATATGCCAGGAGCAAGCAAGTGATAAGAGTACTGTGGATTTGTGTCATTTTTCATTGCCTTCTTGTCATTATACATGCATCATTCCAAATTTCCAACTATATTATACAGAAAGGAAAATCCATCATGATTCCTATTATATCCATACAAAAAAATTGCATCGTGTCAAGTTCCAAAGCTAAAACCATCCCTTTTCAAACGATCATATTTCAATGTGTTGCTCTATTAGTCTATGTTGTTTTTAGTCTTTTCTTCTAACAACCTTTGCAAGGTTAGATGATGACTGTGAGCCCGATAAGGAATAAACAATGATGGCATTCAAAGGCAGATAAGAGGTAAAAGAATAGATCAGCATGTAAGAGCAGGGTAGAAGTCTACAGGATTTTCAGTCATAAAATCAGAAGAAAAATGCTTTAGTACCCAAGGAAATGTCCAACAGCTTGAGAAAGTCTGCCTAAAGCATGAAAGGAAATCAAAGGTCAAAAATGCAACACAAGTTTTAGTGGTGTGAACCCAACAAAACTCCACCTAAAAAAATAATAGACCAGCTATTTTAAGTATGGCACACAAATCCATTGGCAAATTCATGTAAAACCAGTGCCAAAGGAAGTATAAGCTCGCAAAGGATGGTTGGATCCATACTCAGAAAAGAGCCACAACAGCAAGTTAAAGTGGCAATGTTCCAAGCATAGTTACGAGACTCGGACTCGGTGAGGGTGACTCGACTCGAGACTCAGGGCTCAATGCCTAGACTCGGTGCAAACTCGGCAAAATGAAAAACCCTAGAAATTTAGAGATTTTTAAGGATTTAAAACTTGTTTCATGCACCCTTTATTAAATAAACCTTAAAGACACAATAACATCATGAAATAGAAGCAAATTTGATCACATACACAAGTATACATCGATCACATAAGTATAAACACAAATTGTGATGAGCTGCTAAAGAAAATAGCACACTTAGATGTATAAATATAGTCAAATGTATACAAAACTCATGGAATATGAAATCCATGACATCAAATGTTCCATACAAATATGAAATATCAAAACAATAACTACAAGTCTATGGCATAGAGGAGCTAGCATCCTTCCTCCAAAGGCATCTAAGGGTCTTGAATGATGTAGCAGCTGCAGCCATAGTCTCTGCCTGTGTCTCCATGCCACTCTCACCAACACCAGCTGTGTCTACTCGTGCTCTAGCTTCCTCCTCTGCCATGGCTTCAACCTCAGCCTCTATATCTGCCTAGTTCACCCAATCAAGGTGCTCGTCACTAAAGACTGCATCTGTAGCCTCAGTGATCCACTCAGACTGTGGATCAACCTCCTCTAGCCTAATCAGGGTGGAGTCACAGTCAAAAATCTGCCTGTTTCTAAAATGAAGGTTGTAATGAACATATACTAGATCATTCATCCTCTCCACAGACAGTCTATTGCACTTCTTGGAGTGTATGTGCTCAAACATACTCCAATTGTGCTCACAACCAGAAGAGTTGTTTAAGAAAATAACACACTTAGATATATAGTCAAAGACTCAAATGTATACAAAACTCATGGAATATGAAATCCATGACATCAAATGTTCCAAACAAATATGAAATATCAAAACAACAACTAGAAGTCTATGGCTCAGAGGAGCCTGCATCCTTCCTACAAATACGTCTAAGATAGGTCCTAGATGATGCAATAGCCATAATCTCAAGTTTGAAGGCAATTGCCCCAACAAGGTTGAGGGGCAACACCCCTTGCGGGGGTTGAGTGACAATGCCCCTCGTGGGGGTTTGGAGGCAATGCCCCCAACGGGGTCTCGGGGCAACGCCCCTCATGAGGGTCTCGGGGCAATGCCCCCAGTGAGGTCAAGGGGCGGCCTTTCATGGTGTACATCATTTTGCATTCACAATAAGCAAACAAAAAATAAGTTTTAACTTTAAATTTTATGTTTTTTTTGCACTTTTTAAACTTGCCTACGTGAGTCTACTTGACAAGACTCGGCCGAGTCCGACTCCAAGTCCCCCAAACTCAGTTGGGGTGACTGACTTGAGACTCACCGAGTCCAGGCGAGTCCGGGCAAGTCTCGTTTCTATCGTTCCAAGTGATCCACGCCAACAAGAAGAGGGTTAAAAGGACTGATATGAGGCACAGTTTTGGCATAACAAAACTCAGGAAAATGGCAAAAATATTTATAATTAACGCCAAGGGACAAATATGTTGTGAGAGATATGCCAAAGATTGTTAAACCTTCAAATACTCTTTGCAAGCAATGTCAACATGGGAAACAAACAAGAGCAAGATTCAAGTCAAAGGAGTACTCAACAAAAAGGCCATTGGAACTTGTCCACACAGACCTCTGTGGGCCTACAAGAACACAAAGTTTGCAAGGTGAAAATTACTTTATGTTTGCTTATTGATGATTACTCTAGAATGGCATAGGTTACTTTCCCAAGAGAAAAATCTGAAGTATTTGAGAAGTTTAAAACTTTTAAAACCTTGGTTGAAAATGAAACTAGTTTAAAAATCAAGTGTTTGAGATCAGATCGAGGAGGTGAATTTACCTCAAATGAATTTTAAGACTTTTGTCGGCATCATGGAATAAGAAGGCATTTCTCAACTGCAAGGACTACACAGCAAAATGGAGTTGTAGAAAGAAAGAATCAAATTGTACAAGAGATGGCTAGAACAATGTTGAACGAATCTAAGCTATCACACATATTTTCGAGAAAAGCAATTAATACAGCAGTCAATATTTTGAACAGAGGGCAAATCAGGGTCAATAACAGTAAAAAAATTATGAATTATGGAAGGGTAGACCAGCAACAGTTAAATACTTCAAAGTTTTCAAAAATAAGTGCTAGTACAAAGAGATGATAAGGACTTGGGAAAATTTGATTCCAGATCTGATGAAGGCATCTTCCTTGGTTATTCCTCTAGAAGCGAGGCTTATAGATGTTACAATAAAAGATTGCACAATATTGTAGAGAGTTTCAATGTAAAAGTGGATGAAACAAGGTATCAAAAAGAGAGAACACAAGCAAATGATCGCCCAAAGGAATCAAGCTACAAAGAAGGAAAAGAAGATGATGATGATGATGAAAAAGAAGAAATAGAACGAAAAGATACAAAGACACCATCAAAATTTATCCAAAAGAATCATTCAGAAAATCTAATTCTTTGTGATAAAGATACTGGAGTACAAACTAAAAGAAGATTAGCAAGTGCATCAAAACATGCAAACCTCTCCTTACTATCCAAAATAGAGCCTAAGGAATTTGCAAAAGTGAGCAAAGACAAGCATTGGATTGATACTATGGGAGAAGTGTTAAGTTTAGTGATCAGATTAAGTGCACAGAAAAAATAATTCAAAATCAGACACAATGACACAGCAGATACCCTGGGAAAACCCTCCTCTTGAGGGAGAAAAACCCAGCAACAAAGATCTCTCTTATATATATAAACAATGGCAACCAATCTCTTTACAATGAGGCCAATCACAAGGCCAATATTCAGTACTAACTGTAAATGCAAGAACAGAAAATTACTGTCACTCCTTAAGGTTCAATTCGGCCTTAGAGGAATTCGCAATCTGCCCTTGAGGAATTCGCACTTGATAGAATTCACACTTGATAGAATTCGCCCTTGATAATATTCGCCTTTGATAATATTCGCACTTGAATGGAATGAATCGAACTTTCCCAAAAATGAATGAATGTGATGGATATATATACAAAATGGAAGGTCGTCACTCTTCAAGTTAAGTCGGCCATCAAGGAGGGAGATGCCTTTCCATGAAGACGCATCCAATAGGCAATAGTCGGCCACATAAGAACTCGTGCTTCCTTGAGAGATCACGCCACTTCATTAACATCATGTCGGCCTTTGATAACAATATATTAAATAATAAACAATAAGATCGCCTCTAAAGAAATCGTGCCTTCTTGCATAATTTGCATCTCTTAATAAATGCTTAGTTATCAAAGGAAATGACTCTTCATTAAATCGCATGTAATAATTAAATAGACGGAGGCTCCATTTAATTATTATCTCCATGAGATAAGTGCTGGAAAACTCGACCGATGCTGCTCTAAACATCAACACCTTCCCTTAGGGAGAGTACTTCCAACTGCACAAGACATATCACCTCAACGTAATGTCTACCACAATGGCTACAACCAATTGTGGAAATGAATATCACCTCATCGTGATATCAGATATCGCCTCAACACGATATCAACGATAATGGCTACAACCAAACTATGGTTAAAGGAAGAATATCACCTCAACGTGATATTGGATATCGCCTCAACACGATATCTACCATAATGGCTACAACCAAACTATGGTAAGTACAAGTGTTCATCACTTGCGTGATGTTGTCACCTCAACATGACTTTCACCATGGTCTACCAGAGGGTGAAACACAAGTACAATATATATGTCATGGAGTCACACACATGACATGCACCATGACTCTCTCAGAGGGTGGAAACAAGGGCTTTCACCTCAAATCTCAAGGAGAAATGCATTAACAAGGGATTTCACCTCGAACTTCTCTCACAGAGAAGAACTCATTAAGCGGTTCACTGATACTGAGACTCTCTCTCAGTCAAGGCTGGATTCTCCACCATACCAAGCTTATCTCGAAAGTATACAAACTTTATCCTAGAGAGAGGCTTGGTGAGAATATTTGCCGTCTGCTCATCAGTGCTGATGTACCTCAACTGTACAGCCTTCCGCAGTACCAAATCTCTAACATAGTGGCACTTGATCTCAACATGCTTGGTTCTGTCATGGAACACAAGATTGACAGAAAGCTTCACGCAACTCTAATTATCACAATGAATGATAGTAGGCTCCATTGATTGTCCAAAAAAACAATCCTGCAAGGAGCTTACGAAGCCACACTGCTTCCCGAGCTGCCATACAAGCTGCTATATACTCTGCCTCTGCTGTACTCAAGGCTATAGATGACCGCTCCCATCTTCTTCAGGCTCAGCAGGCTCCCTCTGAATCTTCAAGCATTTGCATCAACCTTCTGACCTCTTCGACAAGATCGCCTGCAACACTTTTCTTAGAGCACATCTCTGGTATTGTAGAGAGATTTGGATAGTCCTTTTCGACCTCATCCCAGATCACACTATTCTAAATAGGTTTGCGAGGCTACCAATGGCAAATCCAGAAGACAGTCTTGAGCAATTCTGATCTCAGCAACTGAAGGAATCCTCTAAGGGTTTAGCACCTAGCCTTGCAATACTCCAATCTTCACCTTCTGAGTTACAAAACTCCCTCTTGATCCCTACTTCAGAGATTGAAAAGATGACTTCTGGAAGTGAACTCCCTCTGGCCACTAACTCAATCCCATGGCTGCTTGATCATTTCTTTGGTCAGCATGACTTCCTCACAAGATGCCTCAAGCTTTTCATTACTAAGCAGTCTCTCATCACCTTCTTGCTCCTAGAACAGTGAACTGCAAGCATTTAGAGAAAGATTACTTACAGTTTGTAACTATCCAAAGAAATATCAAGGGTAGAATCATACAAAGTTTACTATCTCAGGTTATACAACATGAATAAGTAAATCAAATAAATATATCAAAGAGATGAAGGAATAAAGAACTTATCTTTATATGATTTTGATATAACTCTTCCTTCCAACTTTTACTCCTCTCAACAAAAGACAATTTGAACAACTGCAAATTCCTTGAATGCGTTATGCAATTAGCAAGTAGAACCAACTCTCTCCAAGAGTCAAGGCTCTAATCACAGTTCATGCATTAGAGAATGATATCGATGTGATCAACCTATCACAACGAAAATGCAATTCTCTTTTCCATCTCAATGTCACACTCAGAGATCTACATAATTAGCATGAAACAATAATTTCAAAGGATCTTTATGCTAGAGAATACAATTCAAGAGAAACCACTATCTCTCTTTAATTACAAGGTCCAATTAAAAGATATAACTTAACAAACAAAGAATACTTATCTCTTTAAATATTCTAAAGGATGCAAGATGCGCTGCTCTTGAGCACAGATCAGCACACAACCTTTACGGCTTGAACACAGGCCCATGACTTAGAATAGAAATTCCCTAGAATCCTTCTGAGGAGAAAACTTATTCATATCCGCAAATGAAGCATGCTGATTAGGCTTGGTTGGGCAATCCTTTGCATAGTGACCAAACTCGTCACAACGAAAGCATTGGACTTTGGAGAGGTCCCACTTCTTCTTGAATGCAGGAGCACCATCTGACCCCTTATCTCTATTCCTCTTAAAATATCTTTTCTTTCCTCCCTTTCCTTCCTTCTTCGAGGATTGAGCAGAAAGAACATGAATGTCTTCATTTGTAGAGCTTCGACCAATACCTCTCGCAGCCAACCTAGACTCCTCTTGAATGCAGTCCGCCCTCAAACGATCAAACTTGGGAATTTTCGATCTCGCGCTAATTCCTTGAATGAAAGACTCCCAAGATGAGGGAAGACCATTGAGGGCAAGCATGGTCAAATCTTTGTCATCAACAAAATGACCAATGGTAGAGAGCTGATCTCTCAATTCGGAAATCTTCATGAAGTAAACGATGATAGATTCTCCTTCTGCCATCTTCACATGATGGAGTTGTTGCTTCAATGCAAGAGCTCGACTTGTGTTGTTGATTTCGTACATCTCTTCCAAAGACTTGAACATCTCCCTTGCAGTCTTCATCTTAGAGATGATAGGGACAATGTGATCCTTTACAGAATCAACCAGCATCTTCTTTGCCTTGATATCTTTCTTTTTCCATTGAACTTTCACTTCCTCATCTGCAGGCTCCGAAACTTTGCTCTCCACGAACTCAGCCAATTCACTTTCTTCCAAAGAGAGCATAATTCTGAACC
Source organism: Sequoia sempervirens (assembly GCA_007258455.2). NCBI lineage: Eukaryota > Viridiplantae > Streptophyta > Pinopsida > Cupressales > Cupressaceae > Sequoia > Sequoia sempervirens. The sequence goes on along the minus strand of VDFB02324458.1, from coordinate 23,079 downwards.
TCCATGAAGTATAGTTTGACGCTCCCTCAAGTCTATCTTCGATCTTCAATCCGTTCACCATCTTGAATGATGTAGAGATAGACCAAGAATTAGGACGAAGAGAAGAGAGTACCGCTGTATAGACAAATCTGATCACGATCTACTCAAACCCGCTCTGATACCATGTTAAGTTTTATGATCAGATTAAGTGCATAGAAAATTAATTCAAATCAGACACAATAACACAGCAGATACCCTGGGAAAACCCTCCTCTTGAGGGAGAAAAACCCAGCAACAAAGATCTCTCTTATATATATAAACAATGGCAACCAATCTCTTTACAATGAGGCCAATCACAAGGCCAATATTCAGTACCAACTGTAAATGCAAGAACAGAAAATTACTGTCACTCCTTAAGGTTCAATTCGGCCTTAGAGGAATTCGCAATCTGCCCTTGAGGAATTCGCACTTGATAGAATTCGCCCTTGATAATATTCGCCTTTGATAATATTCGCACTTGAATGGAATGAATCGAATAATTTTTACAAATGAATGAATGTGATGGATATATATACAAAATGGAAGGTTGTCACTCTTCAAGTTAAGGCGGCCATCAAGGAGGGAGATGCCTCTTCATGAAGACGCATCCAATAGGCAAGAGTCGGCCACATAAGAACTCGTGCTTCCTTGAGAGATCACACCACTTCATTAACATCATGTCGGCCTTTGATAACAATATATTAAATAATAAACAATAAGATCGACTCTTAAGAAATTGTGCCTTCTTGCATAATTTGCATCTCTTAATAAATGCTTAGTTATCAAAGGAAATGACTCTTCATTAAATCGCATGTAATAATTAAATAGACGGAGGCTCCATTTAATTATTATCTCCATGAGATACGTGCTGGAAAACTCGACCGATGCTGCTCTAAACATCAACAAGAAGAACTGAATCAAATTGGAAAGAATGAGACATGGGAACTCGTTCCAAGACCAAAAAATAAGAATGTGATTGGTACAAAGTGGGTTTTTATAAATAAGTTGAATGAAGACGGTTAAGTGGTAAGAAAAAAAGCAAGGTTAATTTGTAAAAGGTATGCTCAAGTTGAAGGTATTCACTTTGAAGAAACTTTTGCTCCTATTGCAAGATTAGAAGCTATTAGAATGTTTTCGGCACTTGTATCTTTCAAGAACTCTAATGTCTATCAAATGAATATTAAGTCACCCTTTCCCAATGGAAATTTGAAGGAAGAAGTATACATTGAACAGCCAAAAGGGTTCCTATTATCAGAAAATAAAGATTATGTGTGCAAATTGAAGAAAGCACTTCATGGGCTTGACAAATATCTACAACAAGAAGGCTTCAAAAGAGGAATTGCTAATAGTAATCTCTATATCAAGATTGAAGGTGAAAATCAATTGATTGTTGTGGTTTATGTAGATGACATCATCTTTAGAGGTGGTAGTAACAAAATGTGCCAAGAGTTTGCAAAGGATATGCAAAAATAATTTGAGATGTCTATGATTGGTAAGTTGTTATTTTTCTTGGTTTACAAATCTCTCAATCTAACAAAGGCATATTTATCTTACAAACCAAGTACATCAAGGAGATGTTAAAAAAGTTTTGAATGGAAGGTTGTGCACCGGTTAACACACCCATGGTCACAGGGTGTAAATTAAGCAAAGATGATGAATCTCCTAAAGAAAATTAGACACATTATAGGTCAATAATTGTTAGCCTACTATATGTAACAACATCAAGGCCAGACATTATGCAAGCAGTAGGCATGGTAGCACGTTTTCAAGCAACACCAAACGCAACTCATGTACAAGCAATCAAGAGAATATTCAAATATCTAAAGGGCACTATGGACTTTGGTTTGTGGTATCCGAGAGGTGAAGATTTCACTCTGGCAGCATATAGATGCGGATTGGGCAGGCAGTATTGATGATAGGAAGTGTATGAGTGGAGGAGCATTATTTCTTGGCAACAGTCTAGTGTCTTGGTTAAGCAAGAAACAGCCTTCAGTTTCTTTATCCGTGACAAAGGCAGAATACATAGCAGCAGCATCATGTTGCACACAAGATTTTTGGATGAAGTAGACATTGAAAGACATTAAGGTAGAATATAATCATCCAATTTCAATATTTTGTGACAACACTAGTGTAATAAATATTTGAAAAAATCCTGTTATGCACTCTAGGACAAAGCATATTCCTATCAAGTATCAATTCTTAAGAGAACAAACAGTAGATCAGCATATTGGAATACTTTTGAGTATCTCAAGCAAAAATTGGGAGTGATATCTTTCTTATCTAGTCACTAAATTCTTGAGGAGAAACACAAATTCAGGGGGAGTTATTCACTGCAATATCTTTCAGCTCCATGAACTCTTTGCCATTGATCAAAGGGAGAGAATTGCAGACAGGGACAGAATTATATTCTTGCTATATTCACAAATGGTTTCCTTGATTACAAGGTTACCATCAATGACAAAGGGGAAGACTATTGGAAATATTGTTGTCATTGATGTCAAAGAAGAGAAGATCATAATCACTGCCGTAGGATGCCCTAATATGCAACAATGGGGATTTAAATGTGTGAAGGCCAAAGGCCACTAATCACTCCTTTCAATGCAATCATTAAGATCAAAAAGGTTGGCCGACTCTCATTTAAGGCAGCGCCGGAATTATTAAATAGGCCAACCCCCCTTGGAAAAAATTAATTTAATATAACTTGGGGTCTCTATGAAATGGATCAACCCTCTTGATGTAGTCGCCCCTCTTGGGGGAATTAAAATAAATTTACTATTTTCAAATGAGGCTGACCCCTTTGGAAAAATCACCTCCCTTTATGAAGAGGCATGAAGAGGGTATAAAAGGAAGATGAAATGGGAGTAAGGAGAGCAAACAATAAATGTAATATCATTCCAATGCAAACAGATTTTGAAGAAGAGAATATATGTGCAATACATTGCAAGCAGATTTGATGAAGAAGATTCAAAAGATCAACATCCATTGAAGAAGCAATATTCAAGAAGGCAAAAATTTTGTTCGTTTGGAGGTCGGTGCCTCTCAATAGAAGAGATTGGTGTCTCTTGCTAAGTTTGTAATGTCCCTCTTTGCCTGATGATCAGTCATGAAGAAATTTCTAGCCTTTTCTATTCCCAGAGGTTAGAAATAACTTAAACAATAAGGGAATATGAGAATAATTAAATTGGGGCCAAAAAGCGATAGTTCCGTTTAATTTTATTTAATTATTCATTATGAATAAAAGTGGGGCCACTTTAAGTGACAACTTCTTATTCACTAGGCGACTCAGCATGGGGGTTAATAAATTAAAAGAAATGCCTAAGTCTAATCTTTTTGCAAAGGACGAATTATTAAAATGAAATTAAGTTTTCTTCAAAGGCATCGATGGCTTTTTGGGGAGGATAAGAATTGGGTCGATGAAAGGATAAAAGGACTCAAGTTGATTTTGTGAAGGATTCAAAAATTCATTTGATTTTATTCTCTTATTGAGCTGTGATGAAGTTTCTCATCAGGACAAAACCCTTGAGATGATTGGGACAGAAACCCCAGATCATGGGCTGATTTACTATGGAACGACTATGATTTTTGGTGCAAGTTCATTGTGTGAGGTTGGATGAAGGTGTTGGGACAATTGGAAGCAATCTGTGTTGAATTCTGGAAAGACGTGTGGCCATTAAAGCTGAATCACTGCCTGTAGTGGATAGGACGTGGCCTGTTCATCTAGGGACTGTTACTTGCTAAGTTTCACTAGGAGTTTGACGGCCGATTCATGCATGTGCAGAAGTTGGAAAACTATCAAAAATCAAATCGTGGCTCCTAACAGAAGTTTTGGGCACAATACTTAATTACCTCCATCTCAGTCCAGCATATTCTCCAGGTTCTCTATTGCTCATGCTATATTGTTCTTTTTCTGCAATACTGTAATAAAGTCTAGGCATCTTTCCTATGCACATGTTCAGTTTGCAATAAAATAAATCTGGGTGATTCTCAAGCCAAATAAAGTGTGTTGAAAATTCAGAAAGAGTCATTGTTTACATGCATTTTCATTTAATGAAGTTGTTCATTATTCCTGCAATGTTCTGAATGTCTTTTTGTAAAAGCATAACCTCTATTAAACTGAAAATTTCCAAAAAAGAAAAACTCTTCACACATCTGGGGAAGTATATTTCAGTGGTATTAGAGCTGGTAATCTTGCTCATACCAACAAAAATCTTTTGAGGAAAAAATCGGCAAACCAAAAGTTCAAGATTTTTTTAAAAAAAGGGAAAAAAATCGGATTTTTAAAAAAATGTAAAAAATCGTAGAATAAGAGACAAAAACTGTTTTTTTTTAATTGAAAGGCATTTCCATAGCAATAGAGTTATAGAGAGTTTAACTAATGAATCATAGAAAATAGATTTTGTTGTTTATATTCATATCACTTATTACATTGCATTCCACATCTTTCAAAGCATTAGTTCACAATGCATAACTGATAGATGACAAATTTTCCATTACAATATAGTTTGTACAAAGTCAACCTATAAACTGAGTACAAAGTTTCAAAAAATCAAAAGTAGCCAATGACTCTTGCTAGTTGCTACTGTAAATAGAGCAATGCTAGAGGGATGCAGGTCCTAATGATGAAGCTCCTGGGGCTTTGCCTCTCCTAAGTCATTCAGTCAAATAAGTATCAAAGTTGGACTCCACTAGGATCTCAAAATCCTCAGCCTCAACAAATTCCTCACTAGCAATCCACTTATTGTCTAGATCAAAAATTGCCTCAAAGAAATGTGGTCTCATGGTGATGGAATGCCATGACAATCAATAGCAACCACATTTCTTTGAGGCAATTTTTCAACCAGTTCACTGCCTTGTCTATGCTACCACATTTTTCATACATGTCTACTAGAGCATTTTATCAAACAATTCACTGCCTTGCTGCTATGGCTAAAAGCCTAAAACAAGTGCTTTCGAACAAGCTATGGATGCTTGGAAAAAATCTATCGAAGCATAATAGTAAACAAGCTATGGTCTCATGGTTTTTTTTCACGCAAAAATCAGCATGAGATTCGCATTTTTTTTTGCAGCTTTTAAACGCATTTTTTTGTCAATTTTGCAGTTTGAAATGGGAAAAAATTGACCAAAAGGTCAAAGATTTTTTCAAAAACTTGAGGAAAAAATCGTCCAGCCTACAATTTTTTTTAAAATCGGGATCAATAGGGTTTTTTTCCAAATTTTTGTTACTATGATCTTGCTAGTCTATTTGGGTTTCAGAGTTGCATGTCAATTTGGGGGATACCCATATGATTGCATGTTGCTTTTTGATCAGTTGGTGAAAGTGGGTTATTGCATGTCAGTTGATTTGATTCTATGCACTCTAGAGAGATAGGATCACACAGATATTTCACCAGAAGCAAGTCAGGACAGCAAGAAGAAGGGCCTGATTTTATCCCAACTGAAGCTGAGATGGGTGAAAGAAGAGGTGAAAGCCCGCCAAGGGATTTGAATAATCAACTTGATAATTTCTTGACCACCTTTGCCTAGTAGCAGCAGCGAAATTCCAAGATCGCATGATTACAGCTATGGGTTAGATGAGAATGGATCATGCAAGATCGAGAAGATCATGTAGTGATCATAGCAAATGCGATGTTGGACAAGGAAATCAAGGTAGAGCAGCTTCTAACACTGTTAGGAAAGCAAGCACAAGGTCTGACCGGCCTCTTCGTCCTACATTTGTGCCAAGGCAAACTGAAGAGGAAGCAATTCCAAAGGTGGAGGAAGAGACACACATCACTGATGATGTTATGGTGGCCTACGATGAATACAGAGCTCTTCCACCTGATGTGAGAACATTAATTAATCTGAATCAGTTTATGAACCAGCAGAAAGACAAAGCCAGATTCAAATTAGAAAGGCAAGACAGGGGACTCAGAAGGCAAACCGGTCAAGGCACTCAACCCAAGGAATATAAGGAAGCATTGAATAAGATTCTTTTACCGTCCTTTGATGGAAGCGGGAAGATAAGTGTCAAATCATGGGTGCATAAACTTGACACATTCCTGTCCTTGAAACCTGTTAGGTCTCAAAAACACAGGTTATAAACCTTGAGAGGATGCCAAGCTCTTTGGTAACGCTTTTGGCTAATGAACAGAGTTAACCTATGTAGTTAATGACTCCCTACACTTCAAGCTCTACTAAACCTAGGCGAGTGAACCTAGATAATGGAGCAGATTTAAGGATTCTGTGACTTAGTTGAATTTAGGGATCTATCCACAGTGGCATGTAAATGTGGAATAGATGAAAACTTAATAGTTACTCCTCCTGGTGCTGAAATTTGAATATATGAATAAGATTTTATGAAATTTTGTACTGAAATGTCCAATGCCTGATTCTATTGGGTTAATGGAGTCAAGATTTGTATGATATGTGTGCTCTTTTTTTGGATACAGTTCGAACTATTTGGCACTTTTAGAAGTTTATGGTTGGCATAAACGTGCAAGGATGTAATTATCAAGTTCTTCTTATCGATCCAAATTACCTTTTCTAGATTACTGTGATTAATTAACAGAATTTAATCCTTATTTGAAGGAGCCAATTAACCGAATCACACAAGAACAGCAAATGTGCCTTGATAAATTAAATATATACTTGATACACCAATTTAAATAATAAGGAAACATCAACCTTGGAGACAACCACATAATAATTATCAATTAAATCAACAAACAATTGACACCAACATTGGAACACCAATTAATTCTTCTTCTCCATTTATATTACTTCAAAAGATGGTACATTGTATATCAGAAGTCTTCTCTACTATGGAATACTTATGCTAATATTGCTACTATTCTAATAATAGCCCTAATCTAATATATTTTACAATTTTCCCTTGGTTTCCCTTATATACGGGAAGCTACAAGATTTAGGCCTTTACAAAAAGTTGCGTTGTTTCTCTACTAAAACCTTAACAACTGTATTTTAGAAATAAACAAGAAATAATTGAGAAGTCCACAACAATCTATGATGCACCACAGTCCATTAGTTTTCATCAGGTACCCATGATCACCAAAGATCTGTTCAAGGTCCATACTCCATGATAAGGCATTAAATATTGCGAGACTTCGATAACCCCTGCTTCTCATTTTGTTCGAGCGATAAACAAGTTAATCTTAGACAAGTGCTCAATATATCCTGTTTTGGCATACGTATTGGCATTGCTAATGATATCCTTCATGGTGAATTCCAAAGTAAAAATTTGTTCCAATTGTACATGTGCCTTTTCTATCACCCTTTCTTCATCATTTATTTCATCAAGGGCCACTGGTAAATATTGAGCGAGTTCATCTTTCCATATATGTTGTTCTTTCAACTCCCCTTCATCAAAGAAATTCGGTAGAACCATACTCAAAGATTGGTTGAAATCACTAAGCTCTTGCGTTAGTATGGTGTAAAACTTATCATGCATATCCATTAATTCTTTATATTCCTGGAATTCGTGTTCACCAAAATCCTCCTTGGCTTCTATTTGTTCTTTTATTTCTTTCATTTTGAGGTGTAATCTATTGTTTTCTTGATAAGCTACAAATGTTTTGCTATGGATTGTCCAGACTTTATTGGCTCTCTTAAGCACCTTTTCAAATCTCTTCTTTATCAATTTTGAAGCCATTTCAAACTTAGTAATTTTCAACTTCTTTCCTAATTCCTCATATTTTTGCTGAATTATTTCATTCTTTCGCTTCCAGTGTGTGGTTTTAGACATGGCTTCAAGTACCTTTCTCTCACAATCCACCAATAGAGAAAAGAATTCTAAGGAAGACGGTAATTTATCTCTATAGTTAGTCACTTCTTGCTTAAGCTTCTCATTCTTAGAAGCAAGCCTCTTATTATCTCTTATCAGCCTTTCAATTTGTGCCTTGGTGAACTTAGCAACATTTATATTTAATTCAGCTGTCTCAATAGGATCTGTATCTCCTACTCGTTGTACCAAAAGGTGGCCAAAGACTTGATTGGGGTCATCAATAAGTGTGGGCCTCTTCCCTGGTGGGTATAGAGCCGAGATTTGTGGAGTGGCATTATCTAGATTATATCCTGAACTAATATAAATTTTGTCACTAGCTTCATCTATCAACTGCAGAGTTTCATTTTCCCTTCTCCTAAAGCTATCAAAGACTATGGCTGAACTGATGTCTCACCCTGGGAGAAGCATAACCCCAACCTCCTGTAGCAATTCTCGTCCTCTCTCAGGGGTGATATTATCCATCTCCTTGTCAACTTCCTTTTGTAGTTCTTTTAGAGCATTAGCCTTCTGCTCCGGACTAATTTCTTTCATTCTTTCTCTTACCATTTTCCCTTTATATTCATAAACGAATGATTTAAACTCTGGGGTTTGAACAAAAGCGCTATCTGAAGTAAACTCTAAACTGGCATGGTGCCTCACATCATCAAAAAGTTTATCTGAGGCTTCAAATGAGACTATACTCCTTTCCGGTGGTAATTCATATTGTGGGATGGTAGGAGCATTTACTTGTGCAACTTCATCCTCCTCATCAGAGTCACCTTCACATGTGATGGGAGTGTCAACTAAGAAGCTAACATCCGAAGTGGGTTGTGGTGATAAATGACTTAGAGGCATTATATTTTCAGCTTGCTTCTTAGAGCAGCTATCTCTCCTTTTCTCTAAGGCTATGAGAGGCACATCCTTTTTCAGGTCATCTTCATGAAGGATTAATTGCTCTACTTTCTCTAGAGGATCCTATATGTTATGGAAAGCCTCTATACATGATGAACTATGGTTTTTCTTCCATGCCTCTGCCATCACCGTCCTATTGTATGCAGCTCTCCTTTTTGGAGCTTGAACTTCATCACAATTTCTAATCACATCATCAACAGAGAATTCATGTTCATATTTTTTCAATTTTTGTCATTTTAACTGTGAATGAAGTGCTCAGGATTAAAATTTTCTCTCTTATTTCCTTGTGGCATGCTATAATAGTCTAACCTGCTACCAATAGAATCATATCCCTTCTTGGAAACAACAGTAAAATCACCAAAACATAAGGTCTCCGGCATGAGGGACTGTTTGCCATAACTTTTAAGATGCATGTAATTAGAATAAGCCAACTGCCTTACTATTTCCAAGTGAGCAACTCTATTAGGGACCGTTCTGGGCAAAAGGTATGGAGCTGCCTTGAACCAATACACTCTTATCATGGTGCAATCATCATATGTGTACCAGTCTCCCCAGTTGTGGTTCACTTTTCCCTTTGGATTCTTCTCCTTAGGTCTAAGAAATCTTTGTATTTCTGGGGACAAGTTGTAATCACAAGGATGGCCAAACAATCTGTACAAGGGCTTCACAAAATATTCTTCAGAGTACAAGAATGGGCCCTCCCACACCTACCATCGCAAATTGAAGTCCACATTTGCACTGGTCTTATGTTTTCATCCTTATCCAGGTCCTTGATTCTTAATTCCTCTACCAAATATTCTGCATAGTCAAATGGTCTAGCATCTTGGTTTTGAACGTCTGCAGCTAGGACCATAGGAGCTATAGCCATCTCGGCAGGAACATCTATTCCCAGGACTTGTCCAGCCGAGTAATAGGTATATTGATAATATTCTTCAAACAAATCTACAGAAAATGGAGGTCATTCATTACTAGAAAATCTTTTGAGTTGATTTCTTGCATCCCGTGGTCTATGCAAAGGTAGTTTCCATCTTTTGTAACTTGTGTCCATAGTGTGGTATTCTTCCAGAAGATCTCTAATTCTCAGTGGCATTTTCATAGATAAATCCAATTGAAAAACCATAGAAATATAATCCTTGGTGATGGGGAGAAAATGTGACCCATCATGTGAATGAATCGTCCTTGTTTTGGGGTTATACATTCTGGCCAGTACTTTGATCAATTCCACATTGATAAACACATTCGGCATTACAAGCTTTCCTAAATTCATATTCCATGGATTTGACAAAGGCTTATGCCTATACTTCTTTCTATAATGGTATATGAACACGTCATATCCTCGTTGTGGAGTCCATACATCTCCTAGGTTCTTGTGTTTATCTTCTAATTTCTTGGTTGAAGGATTTAACTAGGTTGTTCATCTGGACTTTGGTCCAGAGCCGAGACATTGTTCAATTAAGTCTTGATTTAATGGCCTTGTTTCTGTTTTTTGTCTTTTTGTTTTGGGTTTTTCTGATGTTCCTTCCTTATTTTTCTTTAAAACCCTAGATCTCCTGTAATTCAATCAAATTATGATAGAATCTTCAACTAAGTCTTGGATACTTCCTTGAACCAGAGTCACCTCCTCTGAACTTCTCACTATCAAGCAATCCCGCATCCTTCAATTTTCAGCTCCATTTCGTTATCGCTCTGAGATCTTACGAGCAAAATATAATCAAGTTTTGGCACATATCAGTCGACTATGGTTCATAACTGTTGTTCCTACCCACTTGCTAATCAATGGTGACATTAATGTCAATTGTCTCTTCGAAAGCTTCACCGGTCATGTCAGCCAAGTGAGAAATACCTTTTCGTTGTGTCGAAGAGACTACGATGCTACTCTCACCGATATCTCATTCTCTCTTTGATATCTTTGTGCCTTTGTTTTTTTTTTTCGAAGTTTCGAAGGGACATGTAATTACTTCTCTTCGATATCTTATAGTCTCTTTGAAAACACTCCCTCGGTGTTACTTTGGCACATTTTTTATATTCCTCTTCTTGTTATCGGAGTGATTGAAGAGACTTTCATCAGTGTCTCCCGATATAAGCTTGTCTCTTCAATATTTTATTCCCAACTATTTTCGTAGTGTTGAAGGGACTTGTACATTACTCAGTCTAATAATCCAATGTCTCCAAAATTGCCATTCTATTAGTCGTGTCCTGGATTGACAGTTGTTCATCAATTATTGCATAATAATCGATTATGTTTGAGAGATGTTTTTATGTTTCCTGAATGCAAAATAATTTGCCACATTTAAAATATTAAGCTTTCTTCGGCATCTTGTGTTTTGGTTTATCGGAGAGACAAGATATTGTTTCCCTTCGAAAAACTCAGGTGTCTTCGAAATATCCCTTTTCGGGTTGTCAAAGAGACTTCAGAATATGTCCCTTCGAAATACATTACTCTCTTCAACATTTTATGTTAGCTTGTTTCATTGACTTATCAAAGACACTACGGTATAGCTCTCCCCGAAATGGCATTGTCTCATCGAAATGTGTTTGTTCTAGTGGCGGACTTAAGGGAAAGTATGTATTAAGGTGGCAACTATGGGAAAGGCGCTTTTGAGTTTATAATAGAAATGGATTGAAAGGGATTGTGACAAATCAAGGCTTATTATGAAAATGTGATGGTTTTTAGGAATAGTACCCATGGTGTAAAATTAAATGGTCATACTGAGGTGGCGAGGACTAGTGAAAATTTGGGGTTAAATTTTGATTCTAACAAAACCTATGGAGGAAGATAAGGCTATACAATTTGCCACAATGCATTTGGAGGGTGTAGCATATGACTGGTGGCACCATGGGTTAGTATCACAGGATCATGTCTTGATACGTTCATATGAGGAGTTTGTCAATAAATTGATAGCACATTTTGACCAGAAGGATGTTGAGGTCTACTATAGGGATTTGGCCCAGCTGAAGTAGGTTGGTCATTGTAATGTTCCTTCTCGTGATCGTTAACGTTGGCCTATTCCGGAGACCGCGGGATGGTAAAATTAGGGTTTCCAAGTTTTGAGGTGGTTGTTGCTTGGAGTTTGGGTTTCTGACTGCGGATTCTTTCTGGGTTTTCAGAGAGCTTCGCAGTGGTGTGTTCAGTTTGGCATTCCGGGCAACTTCGCGAATTTACTATTTTTAGTAAATTCTATTTTTGGCAGTGGACAGTTTGGGGTCAGTTCAGTTGGGCTTCTTCTGCAGTCGTTTCAGCTGGCACTTCAATTCTTGGCCTTGGGCGCATTTTTAGTGGAGAGATAAGTATTTTATTATAATATTATTATTTTAATATTATACCCCTTGGTCTAGCAGTGCAACTTTAAGTTGTTTTAAAAAGGGGACTTTGAGGGTCTTGGCGTCATAAGGAGATGAATTATAATTTTAAAATGTCAAATATTGAGACAAGTAATGTGGGACGCCCTTTTGAGAAGATTGTTTTATTTTAAAATAAGTGAAATGTTTATTGGTGATTTTGGACGCCATCTTTTGGAGGGAAAAGGTGAATTTAAAATTAGGGTTTTGGGCGCCCTCTGGAAGCTTCTAGATGTTCTCTCCCGTCTATATATTCAGGCCTCAGCTCTTCATTTGGTATCTTCTGTCTACTACACCGTTATGCTGCTGGATTGATTTCAGGCACTCGCTTCGAGGAAAGCACACCTCCTAGCATTGGCTCATCTTCTTGCTTGAAAGATAGCAACTAGTTGAGAGGTTAGATTGTATTTGGGTTGTTTTGGCATTGTAGTTGAGTTACTTGCATTTAGTTGATGTTATTCAAGCATTTTGCAGTGTTTCAGTGTTGCTGTTGTTGCATTGCTGTAGGCATGTTTTATTCATAATTCAAAAATACAAAAAGATTTCATTGTGGGTGTTGCATATTTCCATTAGTCATGCTTGGGCGCCACTTATTGCCAAGTTCTGTGATTTATAAACAAGTGTGGGAATTTTAAGAAGAAATCGCCCTCCTCAAGAGGCCGTACCATTGTACCTTCATTGGGAATTGTGTAGAAATTAAATATCAGTACTTTGGGGTTGTTTTATGTCTCTAACTTGGGCGCCACCATCTTAGTTGTCATTTGCATCTATTTACTTGCAGTTTGAATGAGTAGTGTGAGGTTTGTGAGCATATTTTGGTGATACAGTGTTGCTGATAACAGAAAAAACAGTCCTAACTCTGTCATAGCAGCAAGCAGAAAATAATCACTCGAGTTGTGTGCAAGGAAAGCCATTGAGAAGACTTGGAATTATCATTCTATATTGTTGCAATTGTTGAAGGTTCTCTTATAATGTGCTTAGTTGATGAATTTCTGATATTGTAAGCTGTACAGTAGTACTGTCAGCATCATTTAACATTTCCGCAATTTCTCTATGTTTGTACTGCCCACTGAACAAGTGGAAGAGGCTGGCTTGCCGCCTATTTCTGTTTTGCATTGTAATTTCCTTAAGTCTCCACCACATGGTCGCCTCTTATCCATCACGGATTGAGTAGCACATACTTGGTGTTGAGCTCTTTCAGTATTGCAATAGATAGGGATCCTCTGACCGAATGCTCGTCGTTCACCGGCGCATCTCTGGTTAGAGTTCTTGTTCAGCATTTACTTTGAGATCCTCTGACCAATGCTCACACCTTGCCCGCATCGGGATCCTGGTGTACATTCTGGTTAGAGTTACTTTCTGCATCGTTTTGGTTTATGCTAACCTTAACGGGTGCATGTTGCATTGTAATCTTTATGAAAAAAACAAAAAAAAATTGGTCCGGTTCATTACAGTGGTATCAGAGCCATGATTCTGCCAACCTGTGCCCAACAGTGATTCAGTGGTCAGATGAGTGACAGTGATTGCAGATACTTCACCAGAGGTCAGGCCAGAAGACAACAGATACAGCTTCCGTCAGTGCCAGAAGCAGATACTTTTTCAGAGGCTTTGAGAGAAACAGGGTTAGCTGTGGATACGGGTAAAACAGTTGAGAACATGTCAGACAATCTTAGGACAGCCATGGAAGAGAAGGATGCAAGGATGGAAAAGAAGTTTGATGGGATGATTGAGATGATGTCTCGATTACTTGCTAAAATGGATCAGCAAGCTACTCAGAACCATATTCCGAATCAAAACCATGCTACAGGAGAAAGCAGTGGTGTCAATGGAAACAATGGGAATAATGGAAACAATGGTAATGGAGGTAGTAGAACTATTGGACAGCATGATGCCATCTCTAGCGGATCAGCCTCTAGACCGCTCTTTCCTACATTCACTCCAAGAGAAGAACAACCAGTTGAAGCTCCCATTCCCTTGGTAGACGATGCCAGACAAGCCTATATGGAGTATGCTACCCTACCTCCTGATCTTAGGAACCAATGGTCCTTTGATCAATTCTTGAATCAGAGGGACAGAAGACACGGAAGAAGAGTTGATAACCGAGCTTATATGGCTCCTAGAACAGATTTTCATCAAGCCTTAGGAAAGGTAACATTGGCTCACTTCGATGGAAGTGATACGTGTTCAGCAAGATCATGGGTTCAGAAGTTAGACAACTACCTTTCACTTCGTCCCATGCCAGAAGAAGATGCCATCAAGTTTGCAACGCTTCATTTGGAGGGAGCTGCCCATGAGTGGTGGTACCATGGTTTGGTCACTCTTGGCCATAACCTTATTCGAACCTATGGAGAATTCACCAACAAGCTGATTGAAAGGTTCGACACTAAGGATCCTGAAGTAAGGTTTCGCGAGCTTGCACAACTCAAACAGCATGGCTCCTTGGATTCTTACATTGCTGATTTCCAGAGACTTTCTGTGATGGTGCCCAACATCACCGAAAGAAGATTGGTTGTGTTGTTTTCTGAAGGTTTGGTTGAACCCTTGAAAGGATGGGTTAAAGCTTTCGATCCACCAAGTCTTGATGAGGCAATCAAGAAGGCTCGTAGTATGGAGTTATCAGCCCCTAGGCCTAAATTTCCGCCTAAGCCTTTTGGCCATAAGAGGGATAAGGATAAAAGACATTCTTCTAATCAGCACAAGAAGTTCCCACCTAAATTGACTGAAGAGCAACGTGAACAGCTCAGAAAGGAGGGCAAGTGTTACACATGTTTAGAGCCTTGGACTAAAGGCCATAGATGTCCTGGAAGAGGGCGTTATAATCAAATGGGAACCTATTCTGATTATGAATCAGCATCTGATATGTCTGATCAGCAGTCTTATTTCGGGGACAGCGAGGATGAAAGAGCCACAGAAGAGTCCGATCATGAGCAAGGAGTTGGGGGCCCTATTGCCCAACTCTCTAGTTTCCAAAAGAACGAATCTTTCAAGGTTCGTGGTGGAGTTGGAGGCCATCGTATTGTTGCATTAATTGATACTAGTGCAACGCATAACTTCATTGATGAAGGTGTGGTTGCAAAGAGAGGTCTCAAAACTGAAGAATTTGAAGGCTTCAAAGTCATGGTGGCTGATGGGTTTCACATTTCATGCACACGAAGAGTTCCTAACATGTCCTTGCAGTTGGGAAACTATGAAGTCAAAGATGACTTCTATGTGGTTACTATTGGTGACACAGATGCAGTCTTGGGCATACAATGGTTACGCTCACTTGGTGAAATCTCTCTCAACCTACAAACCATGGAGCTCAAGTTCCAATCTGATGGTAAGAGAGTTGTTTTGAGAGGAATGTCTAATGGTGGTCCTCGTATAGTTTCTTTCAAAAGGATGGAAAGGCTGATTAGACATGACCAAGTGGAGTGGGCTGCGGAATGCATGGTTCTTCCTGCCAGTCCAGTTGAGACCAAGAGGGAATATCCTCCTGATATTCAATCCATACTCACCAAAAGGAGTAAGGTGTTTGCTGATCTACCACCTGGGCCACCACCAGAAAGAGGTGCTGAGCATGTTATTGAACTTAAGGAAGGGGCCAAACCAGTCATTACAACACCGTATAGATATCCTAAGAAGCAGAAGGACGAAATTGAGAAGAACATAAGAGAACTCCTGGAGATGGGCTTCATTCGCCCTAGCAAGAGTCCCTTCGCTTCAGCTGTGGTTCTTGTGAAGAAGAAAGACGGCACCATCCGCATGTGTGTAGATTATCGTGCCTTGAATCAAAGCACAATAAAAAATCGGTATCCTATTCCTCGGATCGATGAGCTCATTGATGAGCTACATGGTGCTAAATTCTTCTCCAAAATTGATTTGAGATCGGGTTACTATCAAATCCGGATGAGGGGCTCAGATGTTGAGAAGACGGCATTCAGATGCCACTATGGTCATTTCGAGTTCCTAGTCATGCCCTTTGGCTTGACTAATGCTCCAGCCACTTTCCAGTCTTGCATGAACAGAGTCTTCCAGAAACAGTTGAGGAAATTTGTGTTAATTTTCTTTGATGATATTCTCATCTTCAGCAAGACGTGGGAGGAACATCTCAAGCACTTGGAGGAAGTGCTTAGCATTCTTGAATCAGAAAGTTTGTTTGCAAAAGAGTCCAAATGTGAATTTGGAATGAAGGAGCTGCTCTACCTTGGCCACATAATCAGCGCTGAAGGGGTGAAGGTTGATCCAGAAAAGATCAAGGCTATAGTAGATTGGCCACCTCCAGAAAATCTGACTCATTTGAAGGGATTCTTGGGTCTTTGTGGCTTCTATAGAAGGTTCGTAAAGGGGTATTCTCAAAGTGCTGCTCCTCTTACTGACCTCACTAAAAAGGGGGCTTTCATGTGGTCAGAAAAAGCTCAGAGTGTGTTTGATAAGTTCAAGAGAATCATGAGTTCTTGTCCTGTATTGGCCATACCAGATTTCTCCAAACCCTTTGAGTTACAGTGTGATGCATCAGGAGAAGGTATTGGGGCTGTTTTGATGCAAGAGAAGCATCCAATTGTATTTGAAAGCAGAAAATTAAGAGGGGTTGAAAGGACCTATTCTATCTATGATAAAGAAATGCTTGCAATCATGCACGCATTAGCCAAGTTCAGACAGTATCTGGTGGGGAGTAAATTTGTGGTCAAAACTGATCACAACAGTCTCAAGCACTTTATGCATCAGAAGGACTTGAATGAGAGACAGCAGAAGTGGGCGAGTAAGCTACAAGCTTACGATTTTGACATTGAGTATGTCAAAGGGAAGAATAACATTGTGGCTGATGCTTTGTCCAGAAGGCCTCACTTGAGCTCATTGTGTGAGCTTAATGCTGATTGGAAGGAGTTGTTGCTTGCTGATTATGCCAAAAATCAGTTTGCAACCAGCGTTATTGAAGGTACTTTTCATGATGAAAGGTACAAGGTAGTTGATGGATTGATCCACTACAAGGGAAGAATCTTCTTAGTGGCTGATTCTAAACTTAAGAAGAAGATTTTGGTGACTTTCCATGACAGTCCACTTGCTGGTCACCAAGGGTACTTCAAGACATACAAGCAGATTCGAGAGAGATTCTCTTGGAAGGGGTTGAAAGATGATGTTCAGCGTCACATCAAGGAGTGTAGTACTTGTCAAATGAATAAAAATGAGCACTCTCTTCCAGCTGGTCTACTGCAGCCACTTCCCATTCCAAATCAAAAATGGGAGAGTATTTCTATGGATTTCATCACCGGGTTGCCTAGGGCTCAAGGCAAAGACTGTATTTATGTTGTAGTGGACAGATTGACCAAATTCTCTCATTTCTTTGCCATCACAAGCACATTTACAGCAGCTCAAGTTGCAGATTTGTTCTTCCATGAAGTGTTTAGACTGCATGGGTTGCCTAAAAATATTGTGAGTGATAGGGACAGCAAGTTCCTAAGCACCTTTTGGCAGGAAATTTTTAGGATGAGTGGTACAGTGCTTACTCCAAGCACTAGCTATCACCCACAAACGGATGGTCAAACGGAGATTGTGAACAAATGGTTGGAGGGCTATCTCAGAAATTATGTCTCAGAACAGCAAAGAGCTTGGGTAAAATGGCTCCACTTGGGAGAATATTGCTACAATTCATCTTTCCACATGTCAATAAAGATGTCTCCATTCATGGCCCTCTATGGTTACTGAGCTAAGTCACCGATTCGGCGAATTTTATGCTTGAAATTCGAAATTCGTCGAATGTGTAAAAAAACCTTAAAATTCGTTTAAATTCGTTTACATTCGTACGACAATTTGATAAAGCCCTTTTTTTAGTGTTTCTGAAGCGTTTTTTAGGGTTTTCGTGAGAAATTTTTTATAAAAACCCGCCGCGACTTGCAGAAATCACATATTTTTGAAACACGACTTCTTCAAACGCGATCTGAAGGAGATTAAATGCGATTTGAAGGAGATTGAAGGTCGACGAGAGTGTTGAAAGAAGCGGTTTGGAGGCAGTTTATCAGTCAAATTCGAGACCACCGTCGCCAGTCATTTCTGTGCAGTTTTTTTTCATGAATCCTTCCATTTTCGTTTTTTTCTGAAACCTTTGATTTTGTTCATGGCGCCCGGTTCTTCATTTGTCGCGGTTTTTCATTTATCGATTTTCTACTGTTTAATAAACTTATTGTATGCTAATATTATATAGCGATTTTGGTAGAGTTTTAATATTATATGGTTTTATTAGATTAGGTTTTCTTGCCAGTCGTTTTTTATTATTTTAATATTTAGTGAAAGATTAAATATTTTACTTTTTTATTTGTATTAAATTTATATTAACAAATTAATATTTAATATATGTAAATTTAGTATTATTTTAATTTTAGTATTCTGAGTTTTAAAATTAAACTTAAAAATGCACTAACTTTTCTTTTTAAAAAAAAATTAAAATAAAAATATTAATATATATTTATTTTATATTTCAAATTTTGAATTAAAATATAATTAAAATAAAAAATTAATATACATTTATTTTATATTTTAAATTTTAAGAATTAAAATATAATTGAAATAAAAAATTAATATACATTTATTTTATATTTTAAATTTTAAGAATTAAAATATATTTATTACACTAAATTTTAAGAATTAAAATATATTTATTCTTTTGTAATGATTCAAATCTATTTATCAATGTTAAACTATTTAGACAATTGTATGGATATATTACTTATATTTATTATAAATAAATAAAAATTACATAAGGCGAATTTAATCCAAATTTTATACTTTTCGAATTTTTTCCTTGTCAATTTCATTCAATTAATGCTGCCGTAATTCGACTAATTCGAACTGTGACTATGAAGTACAGGCTCCAAGCTTTGCAGAATTGGTGTTTGGCGATAGCAAAGCTCCTCAAGCCAAGGATTGGTTGCAGCAGAACCAAGATGTTTTGAAATCCTTAAAGGACAACCTTCAAATGGCACAAAATCAGCAAAAGATGTACGCTGATCAGCAGCGTGTTGAGCGCTCATTTGATGTTGGTGACATGGTATATCTTCGGCTTCAACCCTACAGACAGTCTACACTTAAGAAGAGTGGAGCTGAGAAGCTGAAACCACGCTTCTATGGACCATTCAAGGTTGTTAGGAAGGTTGGAGCGGTGGCCTATGAGTTGGAACTACCTTTGAGTAGTAAGGTCCACAATGTCTTCCATGTGTCTCGCCTCAAAAAGGCACTTGGACACAACGTTGTGGCTTCATCACAGTTACCTCCTTTGGATGAAGAAGGGCAGTTGACTTTGGTTCCAGAACAGATTATTGATTTCAGAGAGCATTCCTTGAGGAGGAGAACAATCAAAGAGTATTTGGTAAAGTGGAAGAATTTACCATTGGAGGATGCTACTTGGGAGGATGAGGAGATTCTACAGCATCCAGACTTGCGATTGCTTGAGGGCAAGCAATCTTGGGGAGGGCGGCCTGTAATGTCCCCTTCTCAGCAGTGATCGTTTCTGTTGACCGTTGGCCTATTCCGGAGACCCGTAGGCTGTGCGGATGGTAAAATTAGGGTTTCCAAGTTTTGAGGTGGTTGTTGCTTGGAGTGTGGGTTTCTGACTGCGGATTCTTTCTGGGTTTTCAGAGAGCTTCGCAGTGGTGTGTTCAGTTTGGCATTCCGGGCAACTTCGCGAATTTACTATTTTTAGTAAATTCTATTTTTGGCAGTGGACAGTTTGGGGTCAGTTCAGTTGGGCTTCTTCTGCAGTCGTTTCAGCTGGCACTTCAATTCTTGGCCTTGGGCGCATTTTTAGTGGAGAGATAAGTATTTTATTATAATATTATTATTTTAATATTATACCCCTTGGTCTAGCAGTGCAACTTTAAGTTGTTTTAAAAAGGGGACTTTGAGGGTCTTGGCGTCATAAGGAGATGAATTATAATTTTAAAATGTCAAATATTGAGACAAGTAATGTGGGATGCCCTTTTGAGAAGATTGTTTTATTTTAAAATAAGTGAAATGTTTATTGGTGATTTTGGACGCCATCTTTTGGAGGGAAAAGGTGAATTTAAAATTAGGGTTTTGGGCGCCCTCTGGAAGCTTCTAGATGTTCTCTCCCGTCTATATATTCAGGCCTCAGCTCTTCATTTGGTATCTTCTGTCTACTACACCGTTATGCTGCTGGATTGTATTCAGGCACTCGCTTCGAGGAAAGCACACCTCCTAGCATTGGCTCATCTTCTTGCTTGAAAGATAGCAACTAGTTTAGAGGTTAGCTTGTAATTGGGTTGTTTTGGCATTGTAGTTGAGTTACTGCATTTAGTTGAGTTATTCCAAGCATTTTGGTAAAGGTTTCGTTGCTGTTGCTGCATTGTCAGAGGCATGCACCACCATAATTCAAAAAATACAAAAGATTCTTCATTGTGGGTGTTGCATATTTCCACAGGTCATGCTTTGGGCTTCACCTCTATTAAGTTCCCATGATTTATAAACAAGTGTGGGAATTTTATGAAGAAATCGCCTCCCTCAAGAGGGGTCAAAATTCATTGTACCTTCATTGGGATTTGAGCAGAAATTAAATATCAGTGTTTTGGGGTTGTTTTGTGTCTTGAACTTGGGCGCCATCATCTTAGTTGTCATTTGCATCTATTTACTTGCATTTTGAATGAGTGGTGTGAGGTTTGTGAGCATATTTTGGTGTTACAGTGTTGCTGATAACAGAAAAACAGTCCTTACTCTGTCATAACAGCGAGCAGAAAATAACTGTACTCGAAGCCAAAAAGGTTTATCTCTTAGAAGACTTGGAATTACTAGGTTTCATATTGTTGCACGTTGTTGAAGGTTCTCTTATAATGTGCTTAATTGATGAATTTCTGATATTGTAAGCTGCACAGTAGTACTGTCAGCATTTTGTATTCATTTCCGCAACTTCTCTATGTTTGTACTACCCACTGAACAAGTGGAAGAGGTCGGTTTTCGTCATTTACTGCTTTGCATTGTAATTTCTGGGTCTCCACCATACATGGTCGCTTCTTGTATTCATCACCATTGAGAGTAGCACATACTTGGTGTTGAGCTCTTTCAGTATTGCAATAGATAGGGATCCTCTGACCGAATGCTCGTCGTTTACCGGCGCATCTCTGGTTAGAGTTCTTGTTCAGCATTTACTTTGAGATCCTCTGACCAATGCTCACACCTTGCCCGCATCGGGATCCTGGTGTACATTCTGGTTAGAGTTACTGTCTGCATCGTTTTGGTTTATGCTAACCTTAACGGGTGCATGTTGCATTGTAATTCCTCATGAAAAACAAAAAATTGAACCGGGTTCATTACACCATGTTGAGACCTACATCAATGAGTTCCAGAAAATAGCAATCATGGTTCCTAATATGACTAAGAGACGAGTTACTATGTTGTTTTTTGAGGGTTTGAATGACAGATTGAGGGGTTTAGTGAAGGCTCATAAGCCTAGTACACTACATGACGCCATTGGCCTAGCCCTTGACTTCGAGACTACACCTCCCTTCCAGCCTCAAAGAAAGACTTTCGATGGACTTCCGTCAAAACAAAAGAGTTTCAATCAGCAAAAGAATACCACACTAAAATCTTATCAAGAATCCAAAAATGAACTGTGCAAGAAAAAATTATGTTTCACCTACAAGGAGCCATGGGAGCCTGGCCACCATTGCCTTGGGAAAGGCAAGGTTCCCTTGATTGAGGTCATCTCAGATGATCAGGAGGAGGATGATCAGGAGACTGGTACTAGAGATGACTGTGTAAAGGAGGAGTAGCCTCCACAGAGCTAAGGAGACTCCCCAGAGCACCATAGCCTCATTATCTGGAGTCCCTAGACTTCATCCATTTTGTTTGAGAGGTGTCCTTAAGGGACAACACATGGTCTACTTGGTGGATAGTGAAGCCACGCACAATTTCATCGATGAGGGTTTAGTGATGAAGCGTGGGCTACAAGTTGAGGAGGTTTCGGGATTCAATGTGACTATAGCAGATGGGTTTCAGTTGAGTTGCACCAGGATGGTTTCCCAACTTAGCATCCACATTGGGGATTACACCTTGACTAATAACATCTATGTACTGAGTCTTGGTAATATTGATGCAATTTTGGGCCTACAGTGGTTGCAATCACTTGGGAAGTGCATTCAGGACTTCCGTAGGATGGAGTTAGAGTTTATGGTTAATGATAAAAAGATTGTGTTGAAGGCTATGTTGGACGGTGGTCCTCGAGTAGTGTCAGCCAGGAGAATGGAGGCTTTATTCAAACATGGAGAGGTGGATTGGGCAGCACAATGCTTTATTTCTACCAAGCCAACCTCCGATAGCAAGCCACACTACCATGTTGGCATCCAGACAGTGTTGGATAAGCATAGTGTATATTTGGAGACATTCCTCCAAGTTGGCCACCTGATCGTGGGTTCGAGCACGTCATTGAGCTTGAGGAAGGGGCTAAACCAGTTATAACTACGCCCTATCGACAACACACCATTATAAGGAGGAGATTGAGAAGACAATCAAGGAGCTTCTGAGCATGGGACACATTCGGCCTAGTTCGAGCCTGTTTGCCTCATCGGTTGTCCTGCTAAAAAAGAAGGATGGGACTATGCGCATGTGCATAGACTACAGGGCCTTGAATAAGAAAACAATAAAGAACAGATTTCCTATTCCTAGGATCAACAAGCTGCTTGATGAGTTACACGGGGCCGTGTTCTTTTCCAAGATTGACCTGTTGGAAATATTGTCATTGATGTCAAGGTAATACACAGAAATTAAAGAAGACTCATATAAAGGAGAGCAGCAATTTTATTAAGATTATATCAAACAAGATTTGTTTGATTATATGCAGCAATTTAATAAGACAAGAAACCAAACAAGAAGACAAGTTGAATAAGACAAAAATAAATAAGGCAAATCATATTTGGAGGCTTTAATTATTGCTGTCACCTACAGTCATGTATTGCAGCTAAAAGAGGAGATATCGGGCTTCCTTTTAAGAGGTCAAGTAAAGACAAAACAACCTTGTGACTAAGCTGCTGTGTATAAAGTGAAGAAAAAGACAAACTTCTAACATC
>VDFB02324457.1:65986-115360 GCA_007258455.2 Sequoia sempervirens | reverse complement strand
ATGGAAAGGAGAAGGCTGAAAAGAAAAAAAGAAAGACACCACCGGGCCAAGGAAGGTATGTGATACTATCAACAATGTAATTATATACTAATTACTCTTTCTTTTACATAATCTAACGTATTTCAAACTTTTCATAGAACGGAGCACATCCAAAGGGAAACAAAGGCAAGACTAGAAAAACATGGAAGCTGACACAAACTTAGCTCACGGTGGTTATATGAAATTAGGCATACAATTGTAAGTATCAATAAATGAAATATAGTATCCAAATAATAAATTGAAACAATTTTGGTTTATCACCATAGAAGCAAATTCATGATCTTATGCAAAAAATGTAGGGCTCTGAATTCAACAGAGTTCCCATAGAAGATGACCTGAAGATTTCCTTCCAACAAGGCTATGGAGTTGTGGCTGAATGCCTAAGAGTCTTGACTGGGCAAACACAACCTTCCACTACATCGACCTTGTGATTAAATAAACTCAATAAAGTTTATTTAAAATTGAACTCTTGTTTGAAATCTATTCCAATATTAATTTCACCATAAAGTAATTACATGCCTATTTGTTTTAAACATTCAAGCAATGATAATCGCACATGACATTGGAATGTGGCACGGTGAGGTGGAGCACAACACGCAAATGAAGGTCTGGTGTGCATCGGTACTTTAGAGCATGTAGAACGTGATCAACATGTTGAGCATGATTAGGCTAGAGAAGATCGGGAACATGATGTGGCCCCATCAATTAAAGAAGGACCACTCTAAGATTTTTTAAATATATTTAATTACAATTGGTGTATTAATTAATGTAACCTTTTGTGTTTCAAATTTAGAGCATGTAGAGTGTGATCAATGTGTTGAGCATGGTCAAGATAGAGAAGGTCAGGAACATGATGTGGCCCCATCAGGTAAAGAGGACCACTCATGTTCTTTTAAACATATTTAATTTCAATTGGTGTATTAATTAATGTAACCTTTCATGTTTCAATTGCAGATCAAGATTTAGAGGGTGTTCAACATGTTGAGCATGAGTCTATAACAAAAGTTCAAGAGCATGATGTGGACCCATCAGGTAAAGAGAACCACTCTAATGTTCTTTTAATTAATGAAATACTTGTAACAATAATAATAAAACATATCAGTTTAACATTTATTTGTTATTGCAGGAGACCCCCCTTGCAGCAGCGTCCACGTCATGAGTAGACGACTAGGCGTACATTAAGATCACAAGCAGAGGGAAAACAACTAAAGGGGGGATAGATGATTTAGAAAATGATACTCCACTTCAGATTTTTTTAGCTTTAAAAAAGAAACAAAAAGAAAAGTGATTGTAATCATATCATGACAACCATATTTTTGATAATATGTAAAAATTGAAAGAATGAATATTATATGTTAATGAATGAATGTGAATATGTTAATTAATGAATTTTATATGTTAATGAATGAATGTTATATGTTATTAATGGATGAATGAATGATTAATGTTATATGATTGGGTATGGGGAATTGAGAGTGATGTGAGGTGGGGGGGGCAAATGAGCTTCCACCATCACGTGGTTAGCCCTATTAAGTAAAGAATATTAAACTATTCTCGAAACAAAGAGAAGCTCAATAAAGTAATGCACTTTTCAATATAAGAAATGCATCGTTTGAAGCATCAAACCAATATGCAAAGATGAAAGAAAGTGCTAACTTTTCACTATGGTGGCAGAAAAATGATTCTTTATAACCTGAATCCATGCTCATCATAATTTGAAGTTGTTTCCATTCCAATGTTCTAAGTTTAGTTTGTTTGTATGGCTTTGTATGAATACCACATTGTGTTGTGTGTGGATTTGGTTTCAAAGCATTGTTTCTTCTATTTTTAGTGGTGACATAACTCTAAATTTTGACTTTTGTGCATAACAAGTTAGTGGAAAAATTGATAGCTCTGAAGGGTTTAGAGGCTCGATTGAGATAGATACATGGATATTTGGATCTTGTTGTTGATGGGAGGCTTCGACTTAACCATGAAATTTTGTACCATTTGCAAGTATGCAAAAGTTTCTCTACTTACATTCATTCTTGATCATAAATGTTGTAAATGATATTAATGCTTCAAACTTAAGATTCGTTTCATTGTTATAATGATCAAAATGTTATACTTTGCTATACATTCAAGCATTCTCTTGCCCCCTATCCTTTTCTCTCTCCCCCCTCCTTTTAAGAATTTTCTTTGTCATAAAAGATTCACATTTCTGTCTCATTTACACAAATTTATCTAAAGCGCTAGGAGTGAATAAAGATATGTAAAAGATAATGGATTATGTCTAAACAAAAACTTTCCATCTTATAGCTAATTAAATCCATAATATTTGAATAGTTTAGAGCTTGGATAATGCTTGTATATACATGTGTAACAATAAGGGAGCCTATGTGAAGATTGAAATTTAAAACATCACTTTGGTATTTTTCCTTAGGCAATGAAATGATATTTTGAGTAATACAAACCTACACACACATTGATATTTTTCGGCATTGCATTGAAGAATTTTTTTTCTCTTATACCTACCCTCAGCTAGACATGGAGGTATATAATATTGGTTTCTAAATTTATTCTGTAAGTAGTTAATTTCATAGAGGAAGACTAAAATCTTCTTAATGTCCTATGTCAGGTGTGAAAGCATATGAATCACTTGCTGAAGGCACCATTTTGTATTCATCCAAAAACTGGTTTGTTCTTTTTTTTATGTTTATTGCATGTGTTTTTTTTAGGCTCTAGAGATGTAGCTCAACTCTTTCCTTTGCACTTTTCATCTATTTTGATGATTACAGTAGATTTTCCTCATAATTTTTCATGTAGATCTGTTTGTAACCTTATTTTCTACTAATCAATTTGCAAACCACTCACATATTAAGGTCCATTTCACTAACTTGTAGTCATCCATTACTTCATATGTTGCAGGTTGTGTCTATGTGCCAATAAATCCTGATGATTGCGAGAACTTTAATCATACAAGTGTACTCAATCTTTCTCAAGTAAACGTCTTACCTTATTTTATAGTACTTTAAATGGTTAATTGAAGGTGCTTCTTTAGATTTGAGATAGTTGAACCTTGGATTAAAATATGGTATTAGATGGGCAGTATAATGATAAAACTAAGGTCCATTGACCACAAATTACGAACATAATTTACTGGACTATGAATAGTGTTACAATTATAATTATTTCTCCTTTACCTACCTTTGCATTAATGAAAAAGATAGATCTGTATAAATCTAACCATGAAAATTTTGAAATCTGCAATATCTACAGGACTCTGGAAACTATCAAACATATTCTTTTTTAATGTTTTTATGCTTAGGAAATTTGGTATTTATTCTACCATAAGCTGAAGGTCTGGAATAGTAATGGTAAAATTAATTGGCATGATATTTTGTTTTGTAATTTCAAGCTCAAGTTTGATTTTAAGCTATTTTGGTATTTCTTATCCAATGAGATCATGTGGCATTTTTGGAAGGCGAGAAATGATGATAAATTTAAGGGTATCAACAGGGTACTTACTGAGTCTTGCAAGAGACTCACTTTCTACTCTGTTGCTCTGTAGGTTTCAACTCTTGTGGAGATCTCAATGGAGAATTTCTTGAAGTCAATAACTGAAGGTGCAGGTAACAATACCAGAGAGGATATGATAAGTGGACCCACCTATAGGTTGAGCTTGGAAGAGATTGTGTTGTTCCAGCAGACATTTGATGAGCTCCAGAGAGCAATTGATGAAGCTGCAAACCCAAAAAGACAGTGCGGCCCCCAGTAGTTGGACCCCCAAGGAGAAACAATGGCGAACCTTGATATTGAAGAAGTCAGCAATGAGGAGAATGTAATCAACAAAGCAATGAGGAGAATGTAATCAACACTATGTATTGTTTACGTTGATTTGAATAGTAGCAACCTGTGGTGATGTTAACAGCAATTTGTATTATCTATGCTGGTTTTGAAAACAACTGGTGCTTTTTGGTTTCTTTCTTGTTGTGTAAAGTACTGATACAGTATATTTCATGTTATGGAAATGCTTTGATGTTGTACTAATCCTAATGTCGGATAGGAATTTTCATGATATGTTATGGACCTTAAACTATTTTCAATACAAAAAAAAAAGATAGTAGATATTGGAAGTTCATTACATGTCTCATGTATGTGTTAGTATTTTAATTTTGTTTAAGTTATTCAAGAGCTTGATTAGGTCAAGAATATGTTCTACAAGCTCTATTCTCTTGACACTGCTCAGCATTTTCCCTACACATTTTCTCTTCAATCCAGACGTTTCTTAACTCCTTCCCTTGTTAGCCCTTGGTTGTTCTCAAGTGTAATTTTTTTTCTATGCATCTTGCAGTCTGTATGTATGATCAGTCATCTCTTATGAAGCATGGATAACCTTTCATGGAATTGTTGTTGTAATTAGACAATTTCCATTGTGAGAATAATCATTTAATTTGTATGGAAGTAAGTCTTTTTCATATTATTTGACTTGGTATCTATTCTATGATTTAAAGAACCCCAAAATAAGAAAATTAATAGGTTCCATTTGTTTACTTGCTCTTAGACACTTGTTTAATCGGTGAGACCCTCGAATGTCTTGTTGATAACCAGTGTTCAAAACTCTGAAGAGGTCGATCGGTGTGACATTGGATGCTTACGGAAGTCATCAGCAAGACATGGACTATCGGAGGAGTTTTCTATCCTATGTTGATGATTGATCTCTCACCGATGGGTTGGCTTTGGTGGTCATCACCAAGAGTCTCTGCGATGGTACATTTCAACGAATATTTAAAAAAAATTACATTGTTTCATTGCAATTTTGATGAAACCCACAGAAAAATCACCGAAAAAGGTCCGACAAAGTTGCTATAGCTACGATGAAGGCTTCGTCATAACTCCTTGCCCAATTCATCGCAATTTCGATGAAGTCCACCGACGAATCACAGAAAAGGTCCAACGAAGGATTTGTCATAACACCTTACCACTTTTGTCGCAATTTTGACGAAGGACACTAATGAATCACAGAAAAGGTCTGACGAAGTTGCTTAGCTGCAATGAAGGCTTCGTCGTAAGTCCTTGCCCATTTCGTCGCAATTTTGACGAACTCCACTGATGAATCACATAAAAGGTCCGACAAAGTTTCTTAGCTGCAACGAAGGCTTCATCGTAACTCCTTTCCCATTTCATCAAAATGGCGATGAACTTTTGTTGTTGTTTTGACGCTTCAGAAGAGCCATTGCAATTGCATTTTGGTTGTAATTCGTCGATGGATACACGAAGTATTCATCAATATTCTGACGAACATCTAAATCATTGTATGATGCCGACGACTGACAAATCTACACAGTTATTTCAACATTTAATGCGTTGTCATAATTTTGATGAAAAAATAGTGACGAAATTATTTTCGTCATTTCGTCGCTTTTCTGACAAATATTTGTCGAACGACTGACGAACGTTCATCAGAAAATGGAGCCAAATTTAGTAGTGTATCATAGGGTATTTGAAGTACAACACCAAATATTAATAGACATTAGATCAAATCAAGGACAAAATTATGAGTTCAATGCAACAAACAACATTAAAAATGGAGTTCACTAGCCCCCATTATGTTGATTTTAATGAAAAGGGTACTTATAATAAGGAAATAAAATAAATAATTCTTAGTATATTTTGATGAAAGGTTATGTTTTTTATCATAGTTTTGACATTTACCTTTTGATAATTTACCTTGGTGTAGAGTGACTAAATATGCCAAGAAAATGAGTGTACAGGCCTCCGAGACTAGAGATTTTACATGACAAGGTGGCACAAGGAAAGCTCTAGCATTCAGTGAGTGGATTCTACTATGCTTTATCTTCGTATTTATGTATTTATAATATTTTTTATGCATTTCTAAAAAAAATTATGACCCTGGAAAAAAGTCGAAAAGCATCCTCTTTTGTCACAAAGTGTCCCACTTTGTTGCAAAGTTTCATGTTTGGTTGCAAAGTGTCCAAAAATTGCTAAAGTCTCCAGGACCCCCCCTCCGTCCAAAAAGGCCTAAATGTCCAAGTTGGTCACAAAGTGTCCTAGAGAAACTTTAGTGTACTTTTAATTATTTAACACACATATTTAGTAGTTTTAGTGATGATTTCTTTTTCTTTTATTCTTTAGGCCCCTCCCCAAGCCCACTAACGTCTAAGAGACTGACAGTTTTGTCACCTCTAAGAGCATCTCTCACAGCTTTAAAAGGAGATTGATATTTTGTAGGAGACTCGATTATTTTAGGTATACCTCATTCCACCTATGAGGTATCATGATTCCATGCTTATGGAAATAGTAGAGAGGTGGGACGCAAATAAGTGCACCATTCACCTTCCTATGGGAGAGATGATAATTACTCTAGAGGACATTCACTGCATCCTACGGTTACCTATCTGTGGCAAGATCATCCATTCAATAGAGAAGTAGTCACATGAGGAGATGTGAAAGGATATCGAGTACTGCCTAGGTCATCCTATTTGAGAGATGAGCGTCAGACCCTACGACAATCTCAGATTCTTACTATACACATAGTCATCATTACTGAGGTACATCATGATCGTTACCATAGCACTAGTGTCAATTCCCAATGGATGAGGTGCACACTTGGATGGAGGACTAGTTCACATTATACGAGATATGGAGCAACATCAAATCATGTATGCATGGGGTCATAGTATGCTAGCACATTTATATAATGATCTCAAGTGTTTCGTCTACCAGGAGCTAGATAACATAGTACATTATACATTCTTGCAGGTGTAGTGCTTTGAGCATATCACATATACCAGGTTGACCAGTTATCTAATAGTAGTGGTCATGGGTTATCCACAGGCCTATAGTTATTCGTTGAGATAATCATGGAAGGATGGAGACTTATTATACTAGAGGGTCAATTTTGACTATATGGAGGATGATGATATAATCTGGAGACCATACCTCATGGTACCCCAATGGGCAGATGTCACACACCAGCTAGTCAAGATGTAGCAGAATTAGTTTGTATTGGGGAGACATGATTACATAGTGAGGCATTTTTACTATGATCATGTTATCTGACATTTAAGGCAGGTTCAAGTTCCACCTAAGAAAGGAATCAAGTATCTACGATCAGTACGAAGTGACTCTCAACTCGAAGATATTCATCATCTCACCATCAATGATGTTGACTTTAGTGATTCAAAGGATGAGGGCCATTGTAAGGAAGTTAAGGTAGCGGAACAACTTCCTACACTAATCTTGAGAGGAGAAGAAATTCAAAACTTTATAGATCTTTAACAGTTACAAAAACTTAAACACAAATATCACGCATACCACAACACAATGATCTATATGGGGAAAACCCTTGAGAAAAACCCCACACTCCAAAAGCCACCCAATATATTATTTAGAAATAAAAATATTACAATATACTTGCAGAGCAAGCTTCTCATAGGAGTATCACCACCAAAGATCAATAGACAACACTACCGCTATCAGACTCTCAGAATACACCCCCATCTACATACATCCCAGCCACTTATAACAAGCTTTTTTGAACCTTCTAGAATTAAGGTTTTACAAGGTTGTTTTTTATTTGACATGTTAGTGGGAAAAAACATTGGCATGTCAGTCGGTAAACCTTAAATCGAGGAAAATGGTGGATAGGTTGATTGAGTGCTATCACAACCACTTTCAAAGGTATTCCACTCAAGGATAACCCTAGAGATCTCAATGCAAAAGAGAAGGAGACCTTGCAATAGGGTTGTACTAGGGTCTAAAAATGATTTAATGAAGGGTTCACCACCAAGTGTAAACTTGGAAAAGACAATAAAATGAAAGCTATAATGAAAAACCTTAATTGAATGAAAACTAACACTAAATGACCTAGAAAAGTGAGCAAAAAAACACAGAAATCTGTAAAATAGAAAGTGTGCACTTGGGAATCCAGAGAAGGTAGAATGGAGGTCTGAATGATTAGAAAATATATTGTTAAGGCTAACTGGGACTCATTCACTAAGTTGTGCAAATCAGTCCAGTTTCTAGGAAAATGTGCAAGAATAGGAATCTTCCAAAAGGGTGTCCAGATCTGGAAAATCCTAAAACATGTACTAGAACTAGGAATCATTCGCTAGAAGTGG
The DNA here is from genome assembly GCA_007258455.2 of Sequoia sempervirens. NCBI lineage: Eukaryota > Viridiplantae > Streptophyta > Pinopsida > Cupressales > Cupressaceae > Sequoia > Sequoia sempervirens. The sequence goes on along the minus strand of VDFB02324457.1, from coordinate 107,198 downwards.
TGAATCGGTCTAGTTAATATTTTCTACAATGTTCAAAGATGATTTTTCTCTTCACTATCTACTCTACTCTTATTAACTGATTTTTGGATCCCAATCTCCAATTTGCAACTTGTAGGTGATCTCTAATGTTCTCCAAGGCTTGATGACAACTTTGACAACTTGACAACTTTTCTCCAATCTTGCTCCTTATGTAATATGAAACCTAAGCCTACAAATCACACACAAAGGAGAGGGGAAAATGTTGTGGGGTTAGTAGATAGGTTTTTTCCTTGGTCAAACCCCTTGTTGGTAATTAAACCTTGAAATGAAAGAAATTATGAATAGAGAATTATGAATGAACAAAATACAATGTTGCAACTCACCAAACCCTAGCAATAAGGTGTTTCAAGTATGCTTTAAATGGCTGTAATGGATACGGTTCTTGGCTCTTGCTTGGATGATATTGATCTTGTTGAAATACTTTCTTGAATCATAAACCCTACATTACAATTGTCAACACAATAAGAAACATGATATATGCAATCCTTGACATGATGATCAGCACTTGAAGGATGCTTTAAAATGCTTGATGATTTTCCCTTGAAAACTCTTGAATACTCTTGTGAATGCTTGAATGTTGTTTTGAACTCTCTTGAATGCTAGGTGTTGAATATGAGTAAAAGAACCTTATATTTATACTCAATTATGCAAGAATTCCCGAAATTACAACACTACAAGCCGACATCAAATCTAGGAGAATAAAATCTCGCTAGAAATTTGAAATAATTTTAATTTTGGGTCACACGAGATGAGTCCCACCAGACATAATGTATGGGAACAAAAATCAAAAGTGCTTAGAAATGTGTGAAAATTGGTTTGAGGCCAAAAGATCTAGGTGGGACCCATTCACCTAAGGTAGTGAATGAGTCCCAGATCACCAAATCTAGGCCACACAAGCTAGAAACACCTAAATTATGATTGGATATTGATTGGTGTTATGATTATTCTTGAAAAGATACAATAAATGAGGCTTGTGGATGCAAAATAGGACCAATTAAATTATAAGAGGAGCTAATTATTAATTACAAGCCTAGAGGAATGTGAAAGTGTGTTACAACACCCCAAATAAGGCAAGGTAAGGTTGATTTTGATTAAAAAGAGGTTTATTAAGTGTAATTAATTAATAAGACCTTAGAAAAGTGTGAAAGTGAGTTACAACACTTAAGAAAGGTACCATTAAAATCCATTAGTTCACAAGGGCCTAATGTTTAATGTGATTGTGTTATCCACATTGCAACACTAAATCAAGGAAATATTAAGCCAAAGTCAAAAGGAGGGCCCAAACAAGCTAGAAAAAGAAGAAGGGTTACTTTTTCAGTGACTCCATCTAGCCCTCACTTTAGTTAGAGGATTAATTTGCTTCAAAATCACTAAAGTAGACCAACACACATCAAGAGGGGTCTAATTGTACCAATTCCAATAAGATGGGATGACGATCAAGAAGGGTGATCAAGCCCCCAGGATCAAGATCCCATGACAAATCAACATAGGCACAAAAGAACACACATGAGAATGATATAAAGAACAACAACAAGGAACAAGCATGCACTGTCAAAGATGAAAAGAGAAAAGGTAAAAAGAGAGTCGGATCAAGCTTTGACCATTTTTCCATCACAATAGGGATCAGATCTACGTCGTTTGTCCAAAAAATGCATACTTACTCTGAGGCAATGGAACTCTTGGTTGTCTGTTGGGTGAGAAACATACACTCGTGGTTGGTATGCACTCACACACATGCAAGTGGCTATGGGGAAATTCATGCCTTGGTCAAGCTTCCCACTCAAACCATACCAAAGTTATATCTTCTAATAACTTTAATAAGGCACCACACAAAAATGATTTTTGAGCTTCATGAGGCAAGCAAAACTCCGTATGCTTGGAGCTCATGAACAAAAGAGATGGCTCCATAGGCATGCAAGTTGTGTTATGCAAGGTGGCCATATGAGGATAAATGAAAAATGTAAAATAGGCAATGTTCAAGGGATTCTTGCTTAGTTCATGCGAGGTCTTTAACTTAGGGAACATTGTGCCTAATATCTCCAAGAGAGGACCAATCAAAGTAGAAAATTTGCAATTGAGGGGATGCAGTGTATCGCATCAAGCCACTAAGAGGGATGTAATATGCTAAGAGATATCATGCTCCTGAAGGACATTAGACCCAATTTCATCCAAAAATCAACAAACGCATCATATAAAGTAAGAATACTACACCATTAATCAAGAAAAAGAATAATGCCAATGTATGCCCCCACTTGAAAGGAATTGCTAAACACCATACTATGAGCAATTACTTTAAAGTGGCAAATGATAAATGCAAACAAAGAAGACATGAGAGCTAACTTGGAAAGCCCTATGCCAAGTCATATGTTTCTAAGTAAAGCTACATCATGTAAGAGAAAAAGAAAAAGAGAGGGGTTTCCCCCAAAATGAGAAACAACAAACACGTAAGGGATCTATCGATTTGGGGTTAGTATGTTTCTTGCTGCAATGTTTTTAGAGAGCTCGGAACTGTCATCATTCCCCAAATACACATAGAACTGGAAGAATGACACAAAGAGAGTGAAAACAAAACAAAAAAACTTTTGGTTCAACATAGAAGAGACATGAATGTCTCAATGCCTTGCATCATCCCCAAAAGGAAAACACAAGACAAATGAAAAAGAGATAAATAAAAAGAAAAGGAAAAGCCTTTTGGGTCAACATGGAACAGACATGAATGTCTCAACACCTTGCGTCATCCCCAAAAGGAAAACACAAGACAAATGAAAAATAGATAAAAATTGAAAAGAAAAAAGGTTTACGACATAGAGAAGAAGGTACAAATAGAGGAATTTCACAAAGAGAGAGAGAATCAAACAAAACATCACGAGGGATCACATCATGCACACGCAATCACACAAAAGAAAATGAAAAATGAAATAATGCAAAATACTAGTAAGGCACAAGTGAGTCAACCTATTAGCAAGTCGTTTGCATCCCAATCTCAGTCTGAATAAGTTAAAGGTGGACAACAAGCCTAAGGTACAATGAAAAATGCAATACTAGGACAACATTGTCTACTTCTTTCCTCCATTGAGTGCGAGACAAGAATGAGTCGATGTAGGTGATGGGAAAAGGGGTCATGTAATAGTGATAATAAAGTATTCTACAAATATTACATGACAAGAGGTGGAATAAGATTATGCTTATGCAATCACTAGATGGCAATCATTGCCATCAAAGTGAAAGTTTTTCAATACTAACTTGAATGCACAAAACTCATCAGTAATGTGTCCAAGAGTCCTGTGGTATCGACAAAGTAGAACTTTTGTATCTTGAGGATAAGTACTAGTCTTTTTTTCTCTGGTGGTAATGTGATTAGTTCCTTGTTGAGAAATATTTGTAATTTCCTTTCACTTTTAGGTGGGATACGAGGAGGTATTTTTTGTAGCTTGTAGGACCTCTTGTGTTTGCTAGATTCACCAACTTTTCAAATTAAACATGGAGGAGGAGGACCTAGGGTGATCCTATCATCCTTGTCATTGTTATTAGTCATTGGTTGTTCTTTAAGAAGGAAATTCATATAGGGAGGAGTATCTAAGATCACCGTACCATCACTACGAAGTCTTAGGTATTCTTTAGGGGGTCTTATGTTGTGAGGGGGATCTTGATAACCTAACCCTTTTATTTTTTTCATTAGTTGGGATTTTCTCTAGAACTTGATGAATATTATGTTCACTTTTTGTATCACATCCTTGCTTACTCAAGATTGTGAATCATTTTGTGTATGTCTCTTCTAGATTGATTGAAGTGTTTGTTACTTTGTTATCATAAAATGGTTGAGTATTTCCTTGCATAGAGGAACTGTGTTCACCTTTTGTTTTAGGATGTAAGTAACCAAACATATCAAGAGGTGGTATCATAGGGTGAGTTGGTTGTTTCATGCATGGATAAAAGGATGTGTTAGCTTCAAGGTTGTTAAGACAATCATTTAGGAACTTATTCACATTGTCATCATCTTCTCCAATGATGTCAACATCACAAGGAGGACATGCATTAGGAGTTGAAGGAGCATAAGTGAGTTCAATGTCATTAGGGTCATTTCCAAAAGCATAGCTTGACACATCCACCATGGACTTTAATGACACCCAAAGCTTGCTAAAGCACATATCCATGATGAAAATTTCAAATTCTAAACTATGTAAGAATGTAATTTTGAATTTAAGTAATGTCTGAAATGAACTGTTTTAAACTAGATGCAATGAATTGGATGAAACAAAAGATCTATAAACTAGAACAAAAAGACAATAACAGCAAAGAGAAACTTAGAAACTAAACTATAAATTTCAGAAAATAAAGTGTAGTATGTGCAAAGGGATTGATTCACCCAAGGTGGAAAATGAGTCCCAGTGATGAATTTTTTCAAAATTTTCAAAAAAATTTAATTGAATTTATGCTTTTTATGTTTTCTAATGTATGTCTCAGATGCAAATGCACAATTTAAATGTTTTTCAATGAAATTAGATGCAAATATGCAAGCTAAATGAGCTAAATCACTAATGCAAAATTGGCAACCCTAGAATGCAAATTAACCAATGCAAATCTTAATGAAATGTTAATGCAAGCTAAATCTATGATGAAAATGCACTCCAAATCAAAATTATGATGTTCTAAATGTAGGTTCTCCAAAATGGAACTGATGAAAATGGTGGATAGGTTGATTGAGTGTTATCACAACCACTTTCAAAGGTATTCCACTCAAGGATAACCCTAGAGATCTCAATGCAAAAGAGAAAGAGACGTTGCAATAGGGTTTTCCCAGGGTTTGAAAATGATTTAATGAGGGGTTCACCACCAAGTGTAAACTTGGAAAAGACAATGAAATGAAAGATATAATGCAAAACCTTAATTGAATGCAAACTGACACTAAATGACCTAGAAAAGTGAGCAAAACAACACAGAAAGTTGTAAAACAAAAAGTGTGCACCTAGGAATCTGGAGAAGGTAGAATGGAGGTCTAAATCACTAGAAAATCTGTTAAGGCTAGCTAGGACTCATTCACCAAGCTGGGTGAATCAGTCCAGTTTCTGGGAAAATGTGTAAGAATAGGGGTCTTCCAAAAGGGTGTCCAGATCTAGAAAATCCTAAAAATGTACTGGAACTAGGACTTATTCACTAGAAGTGGTGAATTAGTCTAGTTGAGCTTTTCTACAAATTTCAAAGCTAATTCTACTCTTCACTTTCTGCTCTGCTCTTCTTGACTTATTTTTGGATCTAAATCTCTAATTCACAACTTGTAGGTGATCTCCAATGTTCTCCAAGGATTGATGACAACTTTGACAACTTGATAACTTTTCTCCAATCTTGCTCCTTATGTAATATGCAACCTAAGCCTAGAAATCTCACACAAAGGAGATGGAAAAAAGTTATGGGGTTAGTGAATAGTGTTTTTCCCTGGTCAAACCCCTTATTGGTAATTAAACCTTGAAATGAAAGTAAATATGAATGGAGAATGATGAACGAACAAAAGATAATGTTGCAACTCACCAAACCCTAGTAATAAGGCACTACAAGTATGCTTGAAATGGCTACAATGGATGTGGTTCTTGACTCTTGCTTGGATGATATTGATCTTCCTTGAAATACTTGCTTGAATCATAAACCCTACATCACAATTGTTAGCACAATAACAAACATGAATATGCAATCCTCAAGACATGATTATTGGCACTTGAAGGCTACTTTAAAATACTTGATAATCTACCTTTGAAAGCTCTTGAATACTCTTGTGAATGCGCAAATGCTCTTGTGAACTCTCTTGAATGCTAGGTGTTGAATATGAGTGAAAGAACCTTGTATTTATACTCAATTATGCGATAATTCCTAAAATTACAACACTACAAGCCGACATCAGATCTAGGAGAATAAAATCCTACCATAAATTTTAATTAATTTTAATTTTGGGCCACATGGGACTCATTCACCCAAGGTCGCAAATGAGTACGACCAGACATAATGTATGGGACCAAAAATCAAAAGTTCTTAGAAATGTGTGAAAACTGGTTCAGGGCCAAAAGATCCAAGTGGGACCCATTTTCCCAAGGTGATGAATGAATCCCAGATCACCAAATTTGGGCCACACAAGCCAGAAACACCTAAATTATGATTGGATACTAATTGGTGTTAGGATTATTCTCGAAAAGATGCAATAAATGAGGCTTATAGCTACAAAATAGGACCAATTAAATCATAAGAGGAGATAATTATTAATGAAAAGCCTAGAGGAATGTGATAGTGTGTTACAACACTTTACAACACCCCAAATAAGGTAAGGTTAAGTTTGATTTTGATTAAAAAGAGGTTTATTAAGTGTAATTAATTAATAAGACCTTAGAAAAGTGTGAAAGTGACTTACAACACTTTAAAACACTTAAGCATGGTACCATTAAAATCCATTAGTGCACAAGGGCCCAAGATTTAATGTGAATGTGCCATCCACATTGCAACACTAAATCAAGGCATTATTAATCCAAAGTCACAAGGAGGGCCCAAACAAGCCAAAAAAGGTAGAAGGATTACTTTTTCAGTGACTCCAAAACCTTGACATGTCACGATGCCTCAAACCCCATATCTTGCTATGAGTGTATAGTATTTTCATGATCAGTCACCACATTCCAACATACATCCTATCAACAATAAACCGTATATAATTTCAAGGTTGAGACATATTTTCCCAACAGATAAAACTACACCTATTCCCCTCTTTTTAGAAGATAATGAAAATCCAAATTTGACTATCATCAACCATGTAAGATAGACAAAGAGAGCAATTAGAAAAATTATGAGTGATGGATGGGAGCACGACCAACTCATATGCATCATCCCGTAGGTAAAAGACATGAGCTAGTCATGATCCTATGTATCATCCCATGGGAAAGGTGGGACCTCTTCTAGGTTGTGGGGATGATGGGGATGATGGGGTCATTGACGGAGATTCATAGGATGAGGGAAGGATACCAAATTTATTTTTTGATGAGGATATTGATGAAAATGATGCGGATGATGTCTAGCCCATGAGTGATGAGGTAGATGAGGTAGATGAGGTAGATGAGGCTCGAGCTGCCCTCGAGAGGAGAGATTCACCTCCTACTCAAGTCACTAAAGCATGATCAATAGTCATAGCAATCATCAAGACTCATGAGCATGGGAAGGCTAGCAGTAGCAGACCATCCACACTTCCTACATAGGAGGTATCCATTGTTGCACAATGAGATCCTGACTGGTAGGCTAGAGACCCAAATGATGATGTGTTATTTATATTTTCATTATGATTTTGTGCTTATCTATATGAATGTTATTTATATATCATGATGTGTATTGATATCTTTTATGATTTCCATCTTGTAGGGTCTATGTGAGAGTGGCGAGATCTCGATCAACAGGTGACCACAGAGATGGTGCCTCCTTTTCCCTTGCACGAGGATATACCTTCATAGTACATTCCCCCACCTTTTGCAGGGAATTATGTAGATCTCTTCGAGTCTGTTGTGAGGTTAAAAGCAGCATATGAAAGTGAAACAAGATGCGCTAACCTATCTGCATCTAGAGAGGAGTGAGTTGTAGGATAACTTTCAGCACTACAAACTACATATTGTATACACCTAAAAATGGTCATCGCATTCAATTAATTAAATACAACCTATTTGATTAAGGCTTTGACTACATATAAATAAGGTCTTACTTTATTTATATTGTTCACTTTCCTTTTAATTCTCCTAATTCACATTCTTCTAAATTAAATATGCAAAAAACCCTAAACGTTTTTATTTAATTAATCTTCCCTAATCCTAATTAAGAATTAGAGCACATTTCTACAACTTTTTTATGTGCCACCTCATAAAGGTCACATGAAAATAAATAAGCCTAATTATTAATTAGAATTATCCTCACACACTTCCACCAATAAGAAAAAGCACATGGCTTTATTCCCCCACACTTCCAACAAATTTGGAGCACATGGGTCTTTGTTTCACACACTTGGAATCTCATACATTTGGCATTCTTCCAATTGGTCAAGGGGATTCTCTTCACACACATAGCATGTTGTCCTTGGTCAAGGGGACATTTCTTCTAAATTAAATAAATAAAAAACCCTAAACGTGTTTATTTAATTAATCTTCCCTAATCCTCATTAAGAATTAGAGCACATTTCTACAACTTTTTTATGTGCCACCTCATAGAGGTCACATGAAAATAAATAAGCCTAATTATTAATTAGAATCCTCACACACTTCCACCAATAAGAAAGAGCACATGGCTTTATTCCCCCACACTTTGAACAAATTTGGAGCACATGGGTCTTTGTTTCACACACTTGGAATCTCATACATTTGGCATGCTTCCAATTGGTCAAGGGGATTCTCTTCACACACATGGCATGGTGTCCTTGGTCAAGGGGACAACATCTTGATTCCTTTCATCTCCACGTCTATCTTGTCTCCTTTGAATCTAAACTGTTGATAGGTGCCACCTCACAAAATGCTTGCAAAACTCTATAAATACACCCCTCATCCTTTGCATTATCATCCACCTTTTGAGTAATGTTATAATGCTATTTTGAAATACAAATTGGAATAGTGTTATAATGCCATTTTCCATCCACACTTTGAGGATTGTTACCATGCAGGTTTTTTGTAGGATCTTGGAGCTTTCATGGAGTCTTATACTTAGCTTGCATATCATATGTTACTTTGCATTCTCATCTTAGATTAATTAGTTGCTTCATAGTTACATTTTATCATCTCCATTGCATCATAGTTACATTTTAGGTTAGTTTTTTTTATGTTTGCATTTGAGCATATGTATAATCATAGATAGCTCATTATAGTTGCATATCATCTCACTCATCTCCACTTGTTCATCCATTACCAACATCATCCTTCGTTTATCGTTGCATTCATCATCAATTCCATCATCTTGTTTCATTTAAGAGCATACCATTAATCCTTCCACCACACATTTTCACATAGAAATCATCTTAGTTTGCATATTAAGCATAAAATCTCATTTTCTAGGTAGTCATTTAAACAACCTTTGTGCTCATAGAAATCTGAGGGCCAAATAGTTTAATAAATCCCTAGAATTAGAGAACAATGATATGTATTTGAAAAGTTTGATTGTATTACGAAATAGATTAGTTTTACTTGCTTCAAACTTTGAATGTAAACCGTTTCATTAAGGTTTGTGTTGACATTAAAATAACTAACTCACTCTACACATTTCGACACACGCACAAAATGGCACCCACCGTGGGGCCTTTCCCTCACTTATTGCTAAATTTTTTGATGGTTTCATGATTGTAGGTGCAAGGTTTATGACTTGGGAACGTTTTGCACTGGTTTGGAGGCAATTTTGAACTATTTTGAGCCATTTCTGGGCTGTTTTTAGAGTTTTGGCGCCTCTTGCAATTTGTCACCAAAATTAGAAACTCACATTTGGTGTTGTGCATTTGTAGGTTTTCCCAGATTCACTGTCAAAGACTCAAAACATAAACTACAAACATATTGCAAGGGCTGGATGTTATGTACTTGTTTCCATTTTGGTTAAGTTAGGAACGTAGCTTAAGTAAAGGGATAATGAACATCATTTTTTCTTTTGGTTAAGTTAGGAACATAGCTTAATTAACGGATTAATGAACACCATGTCTTTTGTATGTGATGGATGGTAGGCATATGCTCTCCCCTTAACTGGGTGATCCAAAAAGCTAGACCCATTCTTGTTTATGTGTGAGTGTAAGTGGGGTACATGGCATGAGTTCTCTCTTTATTCATGTGAAATAAAGATCGATTTAACTATGGGAATACTCACTTGCTTTTGTTTATCCTAGAGGGCCTACCTTGTGGGAAAAAATAATCACCCAAGGGAATGACCCAACCAGTAACATGTTAAAGCCAAGCGACTTCCAACTGGGATATAAATGTGGATACTTGACTAAAGTTCAAGTGTCATGAGGATAATTTTGATGAGATGGATTGAAAGGGACTCTCGTCGTATGGATTATCCCCCATGAACGGAATGACCGCATTAAAACCCTTGTTGTAGATTTTCCAAAATCCTTTATCTATTCTTTGGTGTAGCAACAGTCATTTCCAAGGCATCCACATTCTCACAGTTTTTAGTAGAGGTGATCAGTTCACCATGGGAGTTTCATTAGGAGTGGAAGCTTGGTTGGCTTGAGAAGAGAGTACACTATAAGGGGGAGCCCGTGCAGCCAAGCTTCTGAATTCATCTACTAAAGATAGTGCAGTTGGGGTAAAACCCACGTGGAATCTAAAAGAATACAGTCTTACATAGCCTTAGGAGTGTACATTCTACTTGATGTGTCTTCAAAATGAAACTCAAACCAAACACCATAAAAAACATTACATTTTTTAAGTGAAAACCTTAATTCAAAACTACATTCATTGAGGTAGACAAGTCGGTAACTTAGGTCCATCCATTTTCATAAAATCAGTCCTTCCAACAGTGTTCAACCATTCCTTAGGAAAAAAAAAGTCAGAATATGTGGTTTACATGATGATTTCACAAAAGGTCAAGGTTAGAGAACCCAAGCTCAAGCCTCTTAGTTTCAAACAACACCAAAAACGTTTGTCTATGCTCGACAACTTTAGAGAAAAACTAACCTTCAACTTTTACAAGAGAGCTTGCAAGGACAATCTAGAGTTATACATGATGTACTATTGTCAAAATCCAAGACTTTTCCAACATTTTGAGTACCTTAATTACACAACGGGAATCTAAACTCCAAGTCCAAGATCATTCCTTAGATACCTTAGAAGTCTAAACATTGTCGAAATGGACCTATACAAGTGGAAATTTTTAAACTAAACCTAGATCTAAATATTTCAAGGTACCTAAATCAATCAATATCCATCACATCTTTTTTTGTACAACCTAGTTTCATCTTTTGGATTTTTCATCCTTCTATCAATGAAACGACGTCATGCAATCAAATCAAACTTAGTCTAATCAATAGAAATTTTCATTCTATATGACTTAATTTTAATCCTTGGAACTATTTCAAACTTAGATCAAAGTTTAGTCCAAATCATAACATTTGTATGCCCATCCAAACAAGATCACAAAAGAGGAGACTCAAAGACAAGGAACTTGGAACACCCCACTTTGAAACGGAAAACATAGGAAGTCTGAGTAGTGAAACTTTTGATATTGAAACTCCCAACATTGAACCTCAAAATAGTGAGATCCCTAGCAACATGGTTGATGCAGAAGAAATCCCTATTCCTAGACTCAACAACACTCAAGGGAAAGAAATAAATGATGAGGATATCTAAGAAGCGCAAAAAGACCCCAACTTCCATAAGTTTCTGGAAAAGATTTTTGAAAGAGATGGGGAAAAATACCTATTAATGTTAGCCAATCAAGGAGTCAAACTTCCCCCTAATTTTGACATCAACATCTTAAAAGCACCTCCCCAAAAGCCTGAAAAGGAAATAGAACAAATGGTTTCTTTAACTCACCAAATGAAGAACCTTCAACAACAAGTTCTAGATATGCAAACGGGAACTTCAAAATGATACTTGATTGAGGAAATTTGTCCTTATCCCTTTAATCCATCCATCAATATGATTCCTTTCCCTAAACTTAGTGAATTTCCAAAGTATGATAAATACAATGGTACAACTGATCCATCAGATCACATAAGGGAATTCTGAACCATGAGTCTAGAATTTGCGCATGAGGAAACTTACTTGATGAGACTATTTCCATGAAGTCTAGGAGGGACATGCCTTGAATGGTTTTCAAATATTACACCCCCCATCAACACATTTGAAGAGTTGGTCAATAGATTTCTCACTCAATACTCTTACAACATCCAACACAATATCACCATGAAAGACCTTTGCAACTTGAAACAAAAAAAGGGTGAGTCCTTCCTCATTTTCTTGCAAAAATGGAGGAGATTGTTTGCAAGGTATTCTTGTCCCATGCCCGAAAAGGAAAAGATAGAGATTTTCATTGACAACCTAAATGATGAGATGAGTTATAGGTTGGAATTACAATGTCCCCCTACCTTCGAAAAATTGATTGAAAACAGAATTAAGATCAAAAAAGCCTTAGTCAAAAGAGGGGTCATTAAGATATACAATGAAAAAAACTCATCCACTTCCTCTAACAACTACAATGGTGGGGAAAAACCTAAATTTTGGAAATGAAACAAGAACGTGGGTACCAATGAGGTCATAGCTAAAAATCAAAATACCAAACCAGTATTCAACCTAACTACAGCTGCCACCAAGACTAATCAGGCCAACAATCCTCCCAACACTCCAAATGTTAGCCAAAACAACAATCAGACTAGCTTGCATATCATATGTTACTTTGCATTCTCATCTTAGATTAATTAGTTGCTTCATAGTTACATTTTATCATCTCCATTGCATCATAGTTAAATTTTAGGTTAGTTTTTTTTATGTTTGCATTTGAGCATATGCATAATCATAGATAGCTCATTATAGTTGCATATCATCCCACTCATCTCCACTTGTTCATCCATCACCAACATCATCCTTCGTTTATCATTGCATTCATCATCAATTCCATCATATTGTTTCATTTAAGAGCATACCATTAATCCTTCCACCACACATTTGCACATAGAAATCATCTTAGCTTGCATATTAAGCATAAAATCTCATTTTCTAGGTAGTCATTTTAACAACCTTTGTGCTCATAGAAATCTGAGGACCAAACGGTTTAATAAATCCCTAGAATTAGAGAACAATGATATGTATTTGAAAAGTTTGATTGTATTACGAAATAGATTAGTTTTACTTGCTTCAAACTTTGAATGTAAACCATTTCATTAAGGTTTGTGTTGACATTAAAATAACTAACTCACTCTACACATTTTGACACACGCACACATATGATGAGCTATGAGCTTCTTGAGCTTCAACTGACAGTGGGACATAGGTCTTTCTACGGTCAAAAGTCTCAAGGCTATAGAGAGAGGTTACTAGATTGTAGGTTGATAGAGACCGGATAGAGCAGGAGCACGTCACAGCACTCATATAGGAGGCTAGGGTGGTTGGATAGGTATAAGGCCTATAAACACTAGTGAGATCTATGAGTAGATCATGATTACATTCTACTATTTCACGATGGATTCCACCACTAGGCCTCAAGGGGTCCAATAGTCATAGGCCACAGTAGCATTGTATTATTGATGATATATGTACTTGAACTTTTTTTATATAATATATATGAGCATTCATGTTTGGTTTTATTATATGTCGATGTGATTTATTAATAGTCTTAGTAAGAATATTTAATAAATTTCTCCATGACCTAATTTTATGTGATCTAATTAAAATAATTCTTTTAGTTTACATTAGATACTACATTGTGATTGAGCATGTTATGTTAAATCAAATGTAGCTATGATCTAATTTCAAAACATTAAATGCCTATAAGGATCTAACCCAACACAACATATAAGATGAATTCGAATAGTATGTAAACTAAAGTAATAATCCAAACTTTTTGAATAATTACTCTATAATGCAAGACACACAAAGATTGTTTGTCAAAGAATGAAGCAATGCGAGATAAAATAGAACACTATCTACTTAATCTAACAACATTTCTTTAATATACATACTATTCAAGAGAGATGTTATGTATCACACCAATGCAAATGCTTGGCATTGATAGGCTTTTTGAGAGGTGTATCATCTATTTTTGTTAATGTGTATGCTTCAAACCCATAACTTTCATCAATTATGTAAGGTCCTAATCAATTAGTGTTGAAATTTCCTTTTTCATTCAAGGTGGCATTGACATTACGTTGATTCTCATATAACACCAAGTCACCTTTATTAAATACACAAGGAATTACATGATCATTATAACTATGTTGCATTCATTTAGAGTGATCTTGGAGATGCTTGAGAGCATTAATATGTTTTTCATCAAGCATTTCAAGTTGATGCAATTGTTGTTTCTTATATGTAGTATCATCAAAAATCCCTCTAAGAGCAATTCTCAATGAAGGAAATTTCTAACTCTAAGGGAATTATTGCCTCAGCACCATAAACAAGGTTATAGGGAGTGTTTCCTATAGATGTTCTAATAATTGTATGATAGGCCCACAATGCATAAGTTAATTGAGTGTTCCAATCTTTGTTATGTTTACTTATTATTTTCCTTAAGATTTGTTCAATATTTTTTTAGTTGATTTTGCTTGACCATTTGATTGTGGATAATATGGTGTTGAGAAGTGATGTTCAATATGAAAGGTTTCCAAAAAATTCTTTAGGTCATTGTTCTTAATGGAGTTCCATTAGCTGAAACTAATGCGGAAGGAAGACCAAAGTGAGAAATAATATGTTCCAATATGAAACGACATATTGCATTAGCAGTTGTGGAACGAAGAGGGATAGCTTCTACCCATTTCATGAAATAATATATTGTGATAATTATAAACATATGTCCAGTGGAAGAGGGTGGTGATATTTTCCAATAAGATCTAAACCCCAAACCAAGAATGGCCAAACAAGAACTTTGGTATGAAGCTCGAAAGTAGAAGCATGAATAAAATTGTTATGCTCTTGAAATTTATGACATTTCTTAATGTGAGCAAATCAATCTTGTTCCATATGTCTCCAATAATATCCTATATGGATTAACTTTTGAACTAACGATCTTCCTCCAAAATGTTCCCCACAAGAACCTGCATGGGCTTCCTCAAGGGCTATAGGGATCTCTTATTTTTTAATACATCTAAGTAAAAGATTGTCAAATGATTGTCTATATAGAAGTTCCACAAAAATTATGTATCTAGATGTGATTTTTCGAAGATGAGCTCTTGTGTTTTTAGCTATTGGTTTAGGAAAAGTACCTTATTTAAGTATTTGAATATTTTTGTGTACCATTCACTTGAGTTTTTTATATTGGTTAATAACACTTCTTTGATCTTATCATCTATTGATGGTTTTGTGATCATATGGACTAAAAATATAAATTCAATAGAAGGATCTTTAGGAGATGCAAGGGAAGCAACACTTTCCATTGCATCTACATGGTGATTATCCTTTCATGGGATGTTATCAATGATATATGATTCAAATTGTTCTAGTAATGTCATCCTAAGGTCCTTATATTTAGATAAGTTGTCATGTTTCACTTGATATGAACCATTTATTTGCTTAACAATTAATTGAGAGTCACCAAATATCTTAATGTGTTGAACACCAAGAGCTAAAGCTACACATAATCAAGCAATTAAAGCTTCATACTTTGTGGTGTTATTTGTGCATAGGAAGTTTAATTGATAGGATAAGTGAATAGTCTTTTCAAAAGGCAAGATTATTATAATCCCTCCTCCAAAGCCAGTTCTACACTTAGATCCATCGACATATAATTCCCATGTTTCCTTTTAATAGTCAACATGCTTTCATCAAGGAATGAGTCCATATTAGGTAACACATATAGGAAATACACCTAATTTACCGTTATTTAGATCTCAAAAGTTGACATCAACCAAAAAAATTGAATTGAAAACTTGAATTTCTCACTCAAACCCTAAAAAGGGCCCAAGTGAGACTCATACGCCACTTGTGGTGTATGGGTCCCACCTAGGGAGACTCATACACCCAAGGTGGCATATGAGTCCCATCCTAGATTTTTGGGGCGGGTTGTTAGAAATTTTGATGTTTTTTATGGATTTTCTTGGGTTTTTAGTTGAAATAAGCCTTAAGATTTGAAATAAAGGGTCTTAGGGGCCTATTAATGAATTAAAGGGTAATTAGTGCAAGGGTACTAAAATAGGTCCAGATTAAATGAGAAATTGCACTATCTCCAAGAAGGGAGTACAATTTTTGTCATTACATCTAGCCCCCACTTTAGCACCCATATGACACTATGGGCATATGCAAG
This sequence comes from Sequoia sempervirens, assembly GCA_007258455.2. Lineage (NCBI taxonomy): Eukaryota > Viridiplantae > Streptophyta > Pinopsida > Cupressales > Cupressaceae > Sequoia > Sequoia sempervirens. The sequence continues at coordinate 91,220 of VDFB02324457.1, read as the reverse complement.
CTAAAGGACTCTGAGCAGTACACTTCATTCCATAAAAGGATACTCATATGGATTCATTCATAATATGGGAGAATGAAGCCCCTACTATAGCTATCTACAATACCACAATGTTAGGAACCACATCTTGCAACACAAATTTCTTAGTCATCCAAAAATCCTCTTATCTAACTTCTATAAATAAAATTCAAGGGTATATGTACGCCCCCCCTTGATTATGCTTGCTTTATGGAGGTGGAATCAAGGTAGCAATCTAGCCACATCAAATTGGATAAGTCATATAATAGGGTATTTCCAAGTACCATACCATATAATGATAGACATTTAGTGATAATTATAGAAGAATCACAATTCCAATGCAACAAATGATGTTGAAAATAGAGCTCTCTAGCCCTCGTTATGTTAATTTGAATGAAAAGCACTTTTTAACCCTAATATAGTAAAAACCCTAATTTTAACATATAAGAGTAAAAAGTGAAGCAATTATTAATTATTTTGTCTTTTACCTTCTTGTAGTTTGACTTTGTTGAAGAGTAGGTGAAAATGCCAAGTCGATGAGAGTATAGGCCCCTGAGACTCGATATGCTATGAGAGGAGGTAGCATGAGGCCACCTTCAGCACTAGGTGAGTTGAATTTTTGTACCTTAACTTTTTTTTATGTATTTAATTTATATTTTATGCATTTCTAGGTTGATTTGGGACCCTAGAAAAAAAGTTCACAAAGTGTCCCTTTTTTCACAAAGTGTCACATTTTTTCGTAGTGTCCTGCTTTGTTGTGAAGTGTCCCACTCTTTCGCAAAGTGTCTCATTTCTTCGCGAAGTGTCCCAAAAGGGAAATAAAGTGTCTAGGACCTTTAGGAAAGTACACTAGAACAACATTATCACACTTTTTGATTTTTGACGTATAAATTTAATATTTTAGAATGCTTATAGGACATATTGTTATTTTTTTTGTTAGATTCCACTCCATACTCGATAGTGTCTCAGTGATAAATAGTTATGTCACCTACGAGAACTCGTCTTGACATTGTCAGAAGAGGAAGTCTAGACATTATAGATTACTAGATTATATTGGGTGTACCTCATGCCTCCCATGAGGTATCATGATGCCATGATAATGGAATTAGTTGAGAGATGGGATGTTGACACTTGTACATTTCACCTTCCTACGGGTGAGATGACAATCACCCTGGAGGAAGTTCATTGCATCCTTTGGGTTCCTATCTGAGGTGATACTGTATGCTTTGTAGCTGACCAATCATATTTACAAATGTGAGATAATATTGGATACTACTTGGATGGATTGATTCAAGAGGATATCATGGGGCCACGCATCAAGCTATCATGGATACTCTATGCACGATCTTCACTCATGAGGTGGGTCATGATTTTTACAATAGCACTAGTACTCATACCTGATGGTTGGGGAGCACACCTAGATGAACTCCTAGTCCATATGATTAGATGGATGGAGCACCACAAGACAGTATATGCTTGGGGCTGCAACATCCTATTTGTATTATGATCTTGGGATATTTTCATATCATGAGGTGGACAGTATGGTGCATTGTACACTTCTATAGGTGTGGTGTCTAGAGCATATCACATGCACCAGACTGATAGGATTCCCTTTAGTTTCTGCCATTAGGTACCCTCGTGCCTTCAGTTATCCACTGCGGTAGGCATGCAAAGTTGGAGATCTTTTATATTGGAGATTTAGATTTGACTACCTTGATCAGGAGATCTTATGGAGACCTTACCAATTGATACCATAATGGTTGGATGAGACTCAACGGCTGAAAAGGATGCAAAGAGACAGATTTATACTAGGTAGATATGATTATATAGTATGACCCTTCTACTATGATCATTTTGTGCGACAGTTTGGTCAGATTCAAGTAGTGTCAGTAGCAAGACCCTTCTATAGGCAATTGATACAGAGTGCCCAGAGGCCAAGAGACACTAGACGATTCATCATGGATGATGTCATCGCCAGTAACTCTAATGATAGTGACCATGACATACCCCCAATCTCTGATGCTAATGATGTCGGTACTATAGACACATATGAGGAGTGGTGGAAAGTAGCACGACCAGCTTCAATGTTCCCCATGGATCAGTCGATAGGCTATGCAAGACCACTCCCAGATCAAAGAGACGAAGAGGAGGATACAACTGAGGATATGAGACTCAAGGATGCTAACCTATTCATAGATGAGATAGATGAGGATTACAATTCGGCAGCAGACCCTGACTATGAGGGAGAGGAGGAGGAGGATTCAATGAGTGAGGGTAGCAACACGACAGATGAGGGTCCAATTTCCCACAAGTGGGGAGATCCATCTCCCATTCATGTTACTAGATCACAGTCAGCAGCCACAGTACAAGTTCACACCCATGAGCACAAAGAGGCTTGCACATATTCCATGCCTCTTGCACATGACGAGGTTGTCTTTACAACTGGCTGGAGACCTAGGTGATGATATTTTATTTGTGATTATGTTTATGCTTTTAATTTTCATATATATATATATATATATATATATATATATATATATATATATATATATATATATCATGATGTGTACTAATTAGCTTTATAATTTCTATCTTGTCGGTGTTGTGAGAGATCTACCAAGACCTCTATCAATAGGTTGCTATAGAGATAGTTCCCCCCATTCTCAAATATGAGGCCATAGACTACGTGACCCCACCCATCATGGATCGGGACCCAAAGTTTTTCAAGTTGTATGCTAGATTGAGGGCAGCATATGAGGCTGCTATTAGGTATGAAAATTGAGTCAAGGCTGCCTATGAGGAGATTTGATCCTCTTGAGGTCCAGTGGAAGTCGAGAGACTCCATGCAAAGGTAGCCAAGTTGCAAGCAGAGAGATACCACATAGCAGAGGATCATCGGGAGGCTATTGGACGAGCACATGGTCTTTAGTAAGCTCTAGATGCACTTGTTAGCTCATGATCATGATCACATACCACCATCTCTTGATGCATTGTCTCTAGATAGAGGCAATCGCCAGATCCTGAGGGATCCAATAGTCATAAACCACATTAGCATTGTATATATTGATGACATGTATTTGAAACTTTTGGGATATATATATGACCATTTGATGTTTGATTATTTATGCTTATATGTTTAATGTTAAATAGCAATGTGATTTATCAAATAATCTTTGTAGGACTATTTAATAAATGTCTCCATGATTTGACATGCTTTATGTGATCTAATTAAAACTATTATAGTTTCTCTTAGATGCGACATTATGATTAAGTATGTTATGCTAAATTAAATACACCTATGATCTAATTAGATAACATTAAATTCATGTAAGGATCTAATCTAACATAACACACAAGATGAACTTGAATAGCCTGAAACCTGAAGTGATCACTTAAAATTTAATTTAAATAATTACTTTAGTATTCAAGACACACAAATAATTGTTTGTCAACAATGAAGCAATGCAAGAGCATAGAGAATGTCATCCATTAACTCTAACATCACTACTTTATCATCCACACTATTCAAGAAGATTAGACATAATACCACCATAAATGTGTGGCATTGATAGGTTCTTTAAGAGGCATGTCGTCTATTTTTGTCAACGTATATGTTCTTGATCCATAATTTTCATCAATTATATAAGGTCCTAACCAATTAGGGTTGAACTTTCATTTTTTCGTTGGGGCAACATTAACATTATGTTGATTCTCTCATAACACCAAATTTCCTTTATTAAATGAACCAGGTATGATGTTATCATTGTAACTACACTGCATTATTTTAGAATAATCTTGAAGGTGCCCAAGAGCGTTAATGCAGTGTCCATCAAGCATTTCAAGCTGATGCAAACGTTGTTCCTTATAACTACTTTCATCAATAATTCCTTGAAGATTGATTCTTAATGAAGGAATCTCTAACTCCAAGGGCATTATCGCCTCAATTTTGTAGACAAGGTTACAAGGTATATTCCCAGTTTATGCTCTAGCATTTGTATAATAGGCCCATAAAGCATATGTTAGTTGTGTGTGCCAATATTTATTGTGTTTGCTTACTATTTTCCTTAAGATTTTCTTGAGGGTTCTATTAGTTGATTCAATTTGACCATTAGATTGTGGGTAGTAGGGTGTTGAAAAGTGATGTATGTTAAAACTTTCTAAGAACTTATTCACATCCTTATTCTTAAATGGTGTCCCATTGTCCAAAACTAAAGTAGAAGGAAGTCTAAAGCAAGAAATAATATGTTCCAATATGAAATGACATATTACATTGATAGTTGTCGAATGAAGGGGAATTACTTCCACCCATTTCATGAAATAATCTATTGCAATAATTATAAACGTATGTCTGATGGAGGAAGGGGGTGAAATTTTTCTGATGATATCCAAGCCCCATACTGAGAAAGTCCAAATAGGAACTTGTGTTTGAAGCTCAAAAGCAGGAGTGTGAATCAGTCTAATATGTTCTTGAAATTTGTTACATTTCTTAACATAAGCAAAGCAATCTTGTTCCATATTCTTCCAATAGTATCCTATAGGAATTAACTTTTGAACTAATGATCTTCCTCCAAAATTCCTCCCACACGCACCTGCATGGGATTCCTCAAGTGCCATGGGGATTTCAGATTGTTTAAGGAATATAAGTAGGAGACCATCAAAGGACCTTTGATACAACACATCAGCAAGGATTATATATTTAGATGCAAGTTTCCAAAGGTGGGCTCTAGTATTCTTAGTTGTCAACTCAGGAAAGGTACCATTTTTTAAATAACTAAATATCAGTGTGAACGTTTCACTAGAGCTTTCCACGGTGATTGCTAATAATTCATCTACTTTAGAATCAATTGGTTGTTTGATAATTGTATGGACAATTTTGAAGAAACCTAAGGAGATATCAGAGAAGCCACACTTTCCATTGCATCTACATGTTGATTATCTTTCCATGGGATGTTGTCAATGGTAAACAAATAAAACTTCTCTAATAAAGTCATTGTGAGATCCTTATATTTTGATAGTTTTTCATGCTTCGCTTGATATGTTTGATTTATTTGTTTAATGACTAATTGTGAATCACCGAATATTTTAATGTCTCGGGCTCCCAAAGTTAAAGTGGCATGTAATTCGATAATTAATGCTTCATACTATGTGGTATTGTTCGTGCATAGGAAATTTAATCGATATGATAAGGGAATAGGTTTTCCTCCAGGTGGAGCTATTATAATTCCCACACCGAAGCCTATTCTGCACTTAGATCCATCAAAATATAATTCCCATGTATTTTCATGTTCCTGAATGGTCAACACACTCTCATCAGGAAATGCTTCTACATTAGGTAATGTCAGGGGAGAAGGAGCGTCAGCTAACTAGTCGGTTAAGGCTTGTCCTTTAATTACTTTTTTGTGAAACAAACTTAAGGTCAAACTCAGTCAACAACATAACCCATTTAGCTAAGCATCCTAATAAATTGATTTTAGCAAAAAGATGTTTTAACGGATCCAATTTCATCATCACATGTACTTCACCATTCAATAAGTAATGTCACAACTTACTAGTAGTGAATACAAGAGCCAAACATTATTTCTCTATCATTGTATATCATGTCTCATAATCAATCAAAGTTTGGCTAATGTAATAAACATGATGCTCTTTACCATTTTCATCTTGTTGAGCCAACAATGCTGCAAGAGCATGGGTTGATGCTATTGTGTAAAGGATGAATGGTTTGTTTTGCATAGAAGGTTGTAAAACTACTTGAGTAGCGAGATAATCCTTCAAACTCTCAAAATATTGTTTACAATCCTCATTCTAATTGAATTGAACTTCTTTCTTAAGGAGATGTGTAAATGGTAACGTTTGATCTGCTAAGGATGCTACAAAACATAGGATAGCCTAAATTCTTCCTTGTAAAGTGTGTAATTGAGAAATATTTCTAGGTGTCATGATAACTATAGCATAAATTTCTTTTGTGTCCACCTTAATGCCTCTGTGAGATACGATAAAACCTAGAAGTTTCCCACTATCTACACCAAAGACACACTTTTTTCAAATTTAATCTCATGTTTTATTTTCACATTCTCTCAAAGATCTTTCAAAGGATATTCACATTATCTTGTCGAGTTAAGGATTTTTCTAAAATATTTTCAAGATAATCTTCCAAAATCTTATGTATGTAATCGTGAAATATCAATGGCATTGCCCATTGATATGTTGTGCCTACATTCTTCAATCCAAAAGGCATCATAACCCAATATAATGTTCCCCAAGTTGTTGTAAATGTTGTTTTGTATTGATCTTGAGGGTTAATAAAGATTTGATTGTATCCAAAAAATCCATCCATGAATGACAACAAAGCATGTCTCATACTCGAGTCTACTATCATGTTGATAATAGGGAAGGGAAAGTCATCTTTTAAAGATGATTTATTTAAATTTTGAAAGTTCGTGCACATCCTAATATGATTGTTCGGTTTTGCAACTATGACAATGTTTGAGATCCAAGGAGAATAATCTATAGGACATATAAAACCAACTTTGAGGAGTTTCTCAATATCTGCCTTAACCAACAAGGTTGTCTTATGGTTCATCTTTTGAATCTTTTGTCTAACAAGTTTAGCATTCTTCAAAGAGGACTATGTTATGTGTTGCAATATTAGGGTCAATTCCTCATATATCTGAATAATTCCAAGCAAAAAGTTTGGGAAATTCATGAAGTAAATTTGCATGGTCCTATTGTTCTTCATCATCAAGGAACTTTCCTATCTTAATCACTTTCTCATTATTGTTGATGTCCATCGGTATGTCCATGGTATCTCCTAAAGGAAGTGCATTTTGTCTCAAAAATTTAGGGTTGTATTCTTCTTTGTTCATGTCAATTTCATTGCTTTTCTCTTCTCCATATTTTTTCTTGGTACTAATCATAGCACATGTAACTTGTTTCATTTTAGGAGGAGTAAATGTTTTGTCATTGTAGTGTCAAAAAAATTCATCAGGGACATTTTCACACTTGTTTGGGCCCTCCTTGTGAAATTGGGCTTCATGTTGCCTTGATTTAATGTTGTAATGTGGTTGACACATTCACATTAGGTCTTGGGCTCTTATGAACTAATGGATTTAAAGTGTACCTTGCTAAAGTTTTGTGAAGCGTTGTAACACACTTTCACACTTTTCTAAGGTCTTATTAATTAACTAAACCTAATAAACCCCTTTTTAATCAAAATAAACATTAATATTTCCTTATTTAAAGTGTTGTGACCCACTTTCACACTTTTTTAGGCTTGTCATTAATAATTGGGATTTATTATTCTTTAATTGGCCCTATTTTTCATCCACAAGCCTGATTTATTGCATCTTTTCTAGGATAATCCCAACACCAATCATTACCCACTCATAATTCAGGTGTTTTTGGCTTGTGTGGCCTAGATTTAGTGATCTGGGACTCATTTTCCACCTTGGGAAAATGGGTCCCACCTATATTTTTGGGTCTCAAACTTGTTTTTACACCTTTCTAAGAACTTTTGATTTTTGGTTCCATACATTATGCCAGATGGGACTCATTCACCATCTTGGGTGAATGAATCTTGTGTGGCCCAAAATTGAAATTAATTCAAATTTTTGGTGGGATTTTATTCTCCTAGATCTGATGTCAGCTTGTAGTGTTGTAATTTCAAGAATTCTTGCATAATTGAGTATAAATACAAGGTTCTTTCACTCATATTATCACCTAGCAATCTAGCAAGTAATCAAGTGTTCACAAGAGTATTCAAGAGCATTCAAGTATCATTAAGAGTAGATTTTCAAGCATTTTAGAGCATTCTTCAAGCATCAGTCATCATGTCAAAGATTTCATACATCATGTTTTTTTAGAGCTAACAATTGTGGTGTAGGATTGTGTGATTCAAGAAAGTGTTTCATTCAAGATCAACATCATTCAAGAAAGAATCAAAGTCTACATCCATTGCAACCATTACAAGCATATTTGCAACACTTTATTGCTAGGGTTTTGTCTAGGTTGCAAAATTCTAAGGAGCAATATTGGAGAAAAGTTCTTAAGAGTTCAAAGTTGTCAAAGTTGTCATCAAGCCTTGGAGAACATTGGAGAAGACCTAAAGGTTGCAATTTGGAGATTCGGATCCAAAAACCAACTAGGAAGGATAGAGCGGAAAAAGAAGAGCAGGATCAACCTTTGAAGCTTCAGAAAATTCCAACTAGACTGATTCACCACTTCTAGTAAATGAGTCCCAGTTCTAGTCAATTTTCAGGACTTTGCAGATTTAGATACCCTTTTGTCTAAAACATGTTCCTACATAGTTTCCTAGAAACAAGACCGATTCATCCAGCTTGGTGAATGAGTCCTAGTCAGCAATAAAGTCAAAGTTTCTAGTGATTTAGACCTCCATTTAGCCATCACCAGTTTCCTAGGTGCACACCTTCCTATCTTCAGTTTTCTCTTTCATTTCATTCACTTTTATAGGTCATTTAGTGTTAGTTTACATTCAATTAGGGTTTTACATTTCATCTTGCATTTCATTATCTTTTCTAAGTCTAAACATGGTGGTGAACCCTTCATTAGATCATATTCAACCCCTAGAACAACCCTCTTGCAAGATCTCATTCTCTTTTACATTTAGATCTCAAGGGTTTGTTCTAGAGTGAAAGTTAGTGAAAATTGCCTTTTTATGTCCTAAACCCTAGAAGGGAAGCAAAAAAAATTCTTCCTTTCATTTTGGTGAACTTGCATTTAGAACATTTCATTTTATAATTTGGAGTGCATTATCATCCTAGATTTAGCTTGCATTAACATTGCATTAGGACTTGCATTGGTTAACTTGCATTCTAGGGTTTCAAATTTTGCATTAGTGAAAGCTCATTTAGCTTTCATTTTTGCATCTTATTTTACTAAGAATCATTCAAAATCTACATTTTCATCTTAGATACAGATCAGAAAACATATAAAGCATAAAATTCAACTAAATTTTTTTGAAATTTTTGAAAAAAATAATCATTGGGACTCATTTGCCACCTTGGGTGAATCAATCCCTTTGCATATTTTTCACTACATTTTATGGCATTCAAAGTTCATTTTCTGAGTTTTTGTTTGTTGTTATTTCCTTTTTGTTTCAATTTCCATGATTTATGCTTTAAGCATTTCATTATTCTTAGCTTGTATTGCATTTGCATTAACCTTGCATTTAGTAGCCCTTGCATGAGTATTTAGTGTCCTATTGCTAATACTATAGTGAGACAAAGTTTGAGACTCATGTCATTTCGTGATAGCACAATCGTTGTGGATCTTGGGTTTTCTAGCTCTTTCACTCCTAGTATTGACACTAGTACACTAGGTATGGACAACACCTTTAGCAATTATTTGCCTTCAAGTAGTATGCAAGTTGAAATAAGGAATGATAGTGTCCCGCAAGAAAACATAATTCAAATTCATGAGGACCTAGCTAACTTACAATATCAAGTGAAAAATGACAACATTTTCAACTACTACTATCCCTACTATAGACAACATTCACCACATGCTTGAAAGTGAAGATGGGCTTGAACTAGTGAAAAACATAGTTCAAATCTTTGGAAAACATCTCACCTCAACAACTAGTTGTCCTACAAGCACTATCACAAATGAAGGAGGAACTCAAATTTCTCCTCCCACAATAGTTGCCTCAATACCTACCTATACCAATCCTCAAGTCACAACAACAATGCTACAAACTAGTAATGTGATTCCTTCCTTGGGTATTCCCATTAGCATCTTTAATTCCTATGTGGCATCGCATGTTATATCTCCTACTACCTTTCCACCTATAAGCATCCCAATCATTTTTCCCTCAAACACATACACCCCTTCACCACTTTCACTTCCATCTCATAACACAAGCAATGACCTTCTCATTAATCAACTTTTCCAAACTATTTTATCCCTTCAAAAATATATTTCCACCATTAATAAAAATCAAAATGGCCCACCTACATATTATGTCAAAAGTAGTCCATTATCCTTGGAGATATTGTGAACATCAATGCCACAAGGTGTAGAGGTACCTAGATTTGAGAAATACAAAGGAAAAGTATATCCTTCTAACCATGTCAATGCTTACACCACCTTATGTAGTTAATTTTCCCTTGATGATAAACTTTTTTCTAAGCTTTTTCCTAGGTTGTTGAAAGATACTTCCTTGGAATGGTTCTCTTCTTTACCGAAAAACTCAATTCATTCATTTAATGAACCTATTGAGGTATTTGTAAACCATTTCCAAGTGCATATGACTCCTAATATGACCTTAGACGATTTGATGAGATGTAAGCAAAAAGAAGAAAAGATTATTGACTTTATCTCACGCTATCAATCACTTTATTCCCAAATCGATGTCAAGGTCCCCGACCCTCACCTTCAAAATATTTTCATAGAAAATTTGAAAAGCAAGATTCAAGACAAGCTCACCATGATGAAATTCCCATCCTTTAAGCACTTTTGTACTACCCTCTATGATTATCAAAATTCGGTTAGTAGTTGAGATACAAAGTCCACTTCTAGCCGAATAGAGAAATATGAGCCCGCAAACCAAAATAATTCCTAACCATTTAGAAAATAGAACAAATTATTTCTTCAATTCAATCCCCCTCTACAAACAACTCAAAATTTCAATAACCAAGTAGTTGTTAAATCCGCGACAACCTTTAGCTATGGGGACCCAAAAAGACAATTCACTCCCTTACTCGATACCCTTCATAACACAATGACCCAAATCTTAGAACAATAAATGATTACCTTGCTACCCATCACAACACCTAATCCCAAAAAGCCTTTACCCCCAAGCTTTAGATAAAATGCTTATTGCCATTACCACTGACAAAATGGACATGACATAGAACATTGCAAACATCTTAAACATCTTGTGCAAGACCTCATTGATTCTAGTCATTTTTCCATTGGAGGCGTTAATGATCAAGGAAATAAGTTTGTTTCCCCTCCTAACCAAAACCTGCAAATCTTTACCAACCCCATGCCAAAACATAGTATTTCATTTTTCAATTGCAACAAAACTACAAAGAATGATGTGATGAATGTTAACACAGATGATGACAGTTCAATGATTTTATTCAACATGATTCTATAAATAATGATCCTCTGGATGACATGGTAGGAGTGATAGATGTCATTCCTAATAAGGGTTGAACTAAGAATCCTCTTGACATTGCTTTCTCCTCTAAGTATATACTTAAACATGTGCCTGATGGTCCTCTTTACATAATCGGTTGTATCTATGACAAGCCCACTAATGGGATGCTAATAGATCTTTCCTATGGAGAGAATGTGATCACCAAAGAATTCTTACTTTTGCATGAGCTCTATCAAGACATATACGACAAACTGAAAGCATGGATCAAGACACACAATTGTTTTTCTTGCCCTATGATGGGATCAATCACCTTAGCATTGCAAATAGGACCGAAAACATTCGATGTCTCATTCTCCATCATCCTAAAATTGGACCAATTTCGTGTGAAGCTAGGTTATCCATGGCTTTGCTCCATGAAAGCTATCCCTTCAGTTGTGCATAAATGCTTAAAGTTTCCCTTTGATAATGAAGTATTCACCATCCACCATAGTGGCTTTAACCCATTGTCCTCTAAAGGTAACTTTTCCTTATATTTCTTTTGTCCCAAGCCTATGGAACCTATAAAACCATGAGAAGACTTATTTTTCTTGTCCTATCAAAAGTTCAAGGTAAAGAAGATAGCAAAACTATCCCTTTGAAACATGTCCCCACCCACCATCGAGCCTACCATCCTAGACAAAACCATGGTTGATCCTAAATAAATTCCAAACAACCAAGACCAAACTAAAATAGAATCTTCACCAACCTCCTACAAACAACCAAGAGACACTGAAAACAACCCTGTCACACCTCCTAGAATAAAATAAGTTTACAAAGTCAAAGAGAACGTGGTCAAACAACCCCCTGTGGTTCCTTTCATTCCTCCCCTTAGGGAAGAAAAGAAACCTATGGTTGATCAACCTTCTACAAAAATGCAACTTGAAAAAAAAACTAAAAGAAAAAAAGGTTCTAGAGAGTGTAGGCATAGATGTGCCCTTGCTCACATGTTACATGAAGAATTAAACAAAGAAAATCAAGATCTGAACTTGACCAAAGTAGTACATGGCAAGCCTCCCCCTTCCCTAAAACAAAACAACCCAATACAACAAACAAAATAAGAGTTGAACTCCTCCATGGGCATTATCAATCGACCTCCTATTGTGATTAACTTGAACAATGATGATGAGGTTGCTAAAATTGATGAACAAGTGCATAATGAACTGAATACATTGTTTTCCTTTTCTATGAGCTTAGAAGACAAATCTCCTACAAAGAGTGTTGAACCTAGTGCTTCTCCTAGTTCAGCACTTGCTCTTGTCTCTTTGGCTAGTTCCTCGCCTTCGGTATACAATGAACATGACTGGGAGGTAGATGACCTTCTCATAGGTTGACTTGCATGTTCCTTACTAGTCTTTTGCTTTATTTATTTCTCCTTTTCTTTCGTGTGATTCCATGTGCATAATGTGATCCCTTGTGACGTTCTATTTGATGTTCTTATTGGCAACACAAGGGCGAACAACTGAGAGGGGGTGAATCAGTTGTCACACAAATTAAACTTATTCTCAGATTTGATATATAAACATGAAAGCATAAACAATCACCACATCAAAAGCACGCATAACACCAAGATTTTTTTTACATCTAGAAACCCTGCTAGGGGAAAAACCATGGTGGAGGTTAATCCACAAGATTATACTCTGTTAAAAGTATTAAAGTATTATAAATGGGGAATGCACATGCATTTAGACACACTTCCTAGAGCTCACTGCTCAAATACAAAATGCTTACTTCCCAAAGGAAGACTCGCTGTCTTACAGTCACATTCAAATTGCATCCAGAAGATTTTAAACTAAGAAAATAGCATCTTCTAATGCCTGATTACGGTTTTGGTTAAGCACATACAATTTCTGCTGCTCACTCTTCTTCACACTTTACTTTTTCCTTCAAAAGATTAGAACATTATTTGCACACATGTTTTATCATACATCGCACACCATGCATTCAAATGGTATAAACAATCGATCATATATATCCATGCAACTAAGGATAACATCAACTACATCTCGGCCCAACAAAATATAAAATGTGTAAAAACTGTTGGCCCAAATCAATAAATAATTATCAATGCACACCAAACAATGTTGTCCAAAACATATTAAGGACCCAAAACAACATGTCTCGAACACAAAACACCTTAAACAATTATTCCTTGAAGATCCACAACATGTTATAATCACCTTGTCGACCATGATCATGAAAAACATGAACTCACAAAATAAAATCACCAATCACAAACAAAACGATCAATGTAGACCAAAAACACAAATAGAGCTTGATCTAGAAACATCCACAAGCATCATGAATCACATAGAAGCATCCGCAACAAATCAAATTACTAGAATCACATCATCTTCTTTCAAGAACACCAACTAAAGCAACAGAACAACTGACAAAACACAGATATTCATAACTCAATCAAATCTTCATGCGAACCTCTAAAACTTCATGTGGATAAACTAGATATACTTGTCAACAAACCCTTTGATACACAACCTCTTATCATCAATATACTGAGCTAGTTGCCATGTTGAACTTCATTGCATCATCGACAACCTGCAACTTATTTTATTACAATTTTCTCAATATCCTCGACATATACAACCTTAAATACATTAATTCCAAAAGTGTTGACATCAATGACAACCATATATCAGCAATATCCAACAATCTCCCCCTTTGGCATTGATGGAAACACATGATGTGAAAAAAACACCATCAACACAACTTTTCTCTTTGCACTTTCTCCCCCTTAGATTTTGACTCTTTTCTCCTTAACTCTTTCATAGTTTTTCACATGACTCTTCTCCCCCTTTGACATCAATGACAAAGATACACATTATATTTCTCCACACAAGCTCTAAACCACATTTCTAAACATCTGACTACTCCCCTTGAGTAGCAGCCACCACAACATCATTCAGGATCACAAGATATGACTATGAAATGCACAGACTGATGTAAGTCAATGCATCTTAATTTTGATTAGGAGGGGTAATCAAACCTAGCTTCCCTTTGAGATATTCAAATGTATCCTTAGGCAAGGGCTTGGTAAAGATATCTACAATTTGTTCCTTAGTGGGCACATACTCCAATCTGACTTCATTTTCACTCACCTTCTCTCTCAAAAAGTGAAACTTGATTGATATATGCTTGGTTTTTGAATGCAGCACTAGATTCTTAGAAATGTTAATTGCACTTGAATTATCATAGAATATAGCAATAGGTTCATCATACACAACTCTAATATCTTTAAGCATATACTTCATCCACAATACTTGAGTACAATTGTTAGCAACAACAATGTATTCTACCTCTGCAGTAGATAAAGAAATGGCATTATGCTTCTTACTTAACCATGAAATCAGCTTCTTTCCCAAGAAAAATGTACCACCACTTGTAATCTTTATGTTATTCACATCTCCTTCCCAATCAGCATCAATAAAAGCACTCAAATTAAGGTCATCTTCTTTAGGATACCATAGGCCAAAATCAACTGTCCCCTTCAAGTACCTGAAAATCCTCTTCACAGCTATCACATGAGATTCCTTAGGATCAGCTTGAAATATTGCAACAATGCATACAAAATTCATGATATTAGGTCTAGTTTGAGTCAAATAGAGCAATCCACCAATCATGGATCTGTATCTAGTATGATTTGTTTTAGGAGAATCATCATCTTGCGTTAACTTACATCTAGTCACCATAGGTGTACCAACTGGCTTTGAATCTTCCATACCAAAATTATTTAACAATTCTTTCACATACTTGGACAGAGATATAAAGATCCTTCTATCTAGCTAAGAAATTTTCAATCCCAAAAAGAATTTCATTTCTCCAATCATAGACATCTCAAACTCACTCTACATCTCATCAGCAAACCTCATGCACAGACTATCATCTCCTCCAAAAATAATATCATCAACAAAGACTTCAACAATCAAATTTTTATCATGATCAATCTTGAAATACAAATTACTATCAGCAGTACCTTTATTAAATCCAAGATTCAACAAATACTTGTCCAATCTGGCATACCATGCTCTTGGGGCTTGCTTAAGTCCATACAATGCTTTCTTCAACTAGTAAACCATATCTCCCTGATCAATCAATTAAAATCCATCAAGTTGCTCAATATACACTTCTTCTTCCAGTTCACCATTTAGAAATGTTGACTTGACATTTATCTTATAAACTTTGAAGTTTTTGTAAGCAGCATAAGCAAGAAATAGTCTCACAGCTTCAATCCTAGCAACAAGATCAAAATTTTCTTCAAAGTCAATTCCTTCCATCTGAGAATATCCTTTACACACAAGTCTTAATTCGTTTCTAACAACTTCACCTTGCTCATTCAGTTTGTTCCGAAAGACCCATTTAGTTCTAATTACATTTTTGTCCTTAGGTCTAGGAACAAGAATCCATGTATCATTCTTCTCAATTTGTAGTAGTTCTTTCATTGCTTCCACCCAATGTTCATCTTTGCATGCTTCATTGACACTATTAGGCTCAGTCTTTGAGATTAAATAGTATTCTTCTACAATTCTTCTCCTAGTTTGAACACCTTTGTTCTTATCACTACTAATTTGATCTTCTGAATGATTTAGTCTTACATACCTTGGAGTCTTAGGGTGTTCTTGAACTTCAAGCTCTTGTGATATCACTTCTTCACTTTCACTAGTTCCTCTTGATTTTCCTGATTCATCGAAATGATTTGAACTTGATTTGGAGTTTGAGCTTTCTTTCCTTTATCTGAACTGTCATTCTATTCATCTAAATCATATCCACAGGTTCTAGATGGTCTAATTGTGTCTTCATCAACCTTGACATTAGCACTTTCAATTACTTTCCTCAATCTCTTATTGTAGCATCAGTAGGCTTTACTTTTAGTAGAATAACCAAGAAAGATTCCTTCATCACTTCTAGCATCAAAATTTCCTATATCTTCATCTCTTTTGATATAGCATTTATTCCAAAAGATTTTGAAGTATCTAATAGTAGGCTTATGACCATACCATAGCTCATAAGGAGTCTTACCAGTATCACCTTTGACATGTACCGGATTGAGAGTGTAAATGGCAATACTCACAGATTCTCTCTAGTAGATATGCGGAACATTTCCTTCCAACATCATGGTCCTAGCAGCTTCCTAAATTGTCCTATTCTTCCTTTCCACAACTCCATTTTGTTGAGGGGTCCACGGGGCAGATAATTTGTATCTTTATCCCATGTTCTTCACAAAAAGAATTAAACTCACCAGAAGTAAATTCACCACCTCTATTTGATCTCGGACATTTAATCTTCAGACTTGTCTCTGTCTCAACCATAGCTTTAAAAATCTTGAATCTCTCTAGAGCTTCAAATTTTTCCCTTAAGAAAGTAACCCACATCAATATAGAATAATCATCAATAAGTAACATGAAATACCTATCTCCTTGTAAACTTCTAACTCTAGAAGGACCACACAAGTCATTATGTGCAAGCTCCGACACTTCATTTGAACAATGTTGTTTGCTCTGGAATGAAACTCTAGTTTGCTTTCCTAACTGACATTCCTTGCATATAGTGTTAGTAGGTTTTATTAACTTAGGAAGATCTCTTACTACCTGAGTAGAACTTATCTTGATAATATTATCAAAGTTTACATGACACATTCTCCTATGCCACAACCAACTTTCATCAACTTGAGAAATCAGACAACTTTTATCGGTAGCACTTAGGTGAAAGATATTACCCACTTTTTGTACTAGATGCAATCACATTTCTAGAACTCCCCAATATTCTACACTTTCCATTCTTGAATTGAAGATTGTATCCCTTGTCAACCATTTGTCCAACACTTAAGATATTATGCTTCAAACCTTCCACATATAGAACATCATCAGTATTATGCTTACCATTAAGAGAAATGGATCCCCTACCATGGATTACACTAGCTTTTTCATCACCAAATCTTACAACACCACCATCATACTTTTCCAAGCTTACAAATTTACTTTTATCACCTATCATGTGATGAGAGCATCCACTGTCAATCACCCATTCATCTTTTTCTTCAACTCTAGTAGCTAGAGATTTCTCCACATTTGTGCAACTAGTAGATTCAGTAGGTACAGGATCATTTTCCTTGATAGCAATAAACACCGATTCATCCTCACTTAAATTCCCTTTATCAAATTCATCATTTGTCACACCTTCAACAGCAGCATAACAACACTTTTTTTGGAATCTAGACTTGTTAGGTCTTGGCTTAGGAACTCTTTTCAGAGACCTTGACGAAAAATGACCTATCTTATTACAAGAAAATTTCCCTTTATACTTGCCTTCTCCTCTGGCTACCTTCTTGACAATAAGTGCTTCAAGCTCATCTAGTTTTCTCTCTTCTTCTTCAATATCTCTCATTTCCTGCTCATACTTGGAAATTTTTCTAGAATAACTTTCTCCTGGATCATATCTCTGCTTATCTTTTCTGGAGATAGTAGCTTTGAATGCAGATTTTGTCTTAGGAAGAGATTCACTAAACTCACTTAACTCAAAAGTAGTAAGATTACCAATCAACATGTCTCTAGTTACATTTGTCATAGTCTGGATCTCCTCAATAGCAGTAGCTTTGTGTTTGTATGTAGCAAGCAAGGATCTAAGCACTTTAGCAACAATCTCTTATTCTTCCAATGTTCCACCAGCACATCTGATACTACACACAAGTTCATTCACTCTCTACATAAAAGAAGTAATGTTATCATCTTCACCCATTCTCAACATTTCATATTTCCCTTTCAGGCTTTGTAGTTTAGCAATCTTCACATGGGTATCACCTTCATAGAAAGTTTCCAAAATTTTCTAGATCTCATAAGCAGTCTTCAACTCCATTACATTTGTCATCTCTGAATTGGTCAGAGCACTCAACAATGCTTCCTTAATCTCACTTGTAGTAGAAGGACCATTTTGTGGGATGATATACCTATTCTTTATAATTGTCCAGTAAGGTTCACCAATGCATCTCAAATGACACTCCATTTGAGTCTTCCATAAAGAATAATTAGTTCCACTAAATCTCAGACTATCCTTCTTATATGTCACCATCTTAGATCACCTCAAGCTATTAAACTTCTTTTGAGGAACCTGCTCTGATACCAATTGTTGGCAACACAAGGGTAGACAACTGAGACGGTGGGTGAATCAGTTGTCACAAAAACTATACAAATTAAACTTATTCTCAAATCTGATATATAAAAATGAAAGCATAAACAATCACCACATCAAAAAAACACATAACACCAAGATTTTTTTACATGGAAACCCTGTTAGGGGAAAAACCACGATGGAGGTTAATCCACAAGATTATACTCTGTTAAAAGTATAAAAGTATTATAAATGGGGAATTCACATGCATTCAGGCACACTACCTAGAGCTCACTGCTCAAATACAAAAGGCTTACTTCCCAAAGGAAGACTCATTGTCTTACAGTCAAATTTGGATTGCATCCAGAAGATTTTGAACTGTGAAAATAACATCTTCTAATGCTTTATTATAGTTCTGGTTAAGTACATAAACACTTTCTTCTACTCACTCTTCTTCACACTTTTCTTTTGCCTTCAAAATATTAGAACATTATTTGCACACAACACTCAACATACATCGCACACCATGCCTTCAAATGGTATAAACAATCAATCATATGTATCCACAACTAAGGATAACATCAACTACATGTCGGCCCAACAAAATATAAAACATGTACAAATTGTCAGCCCAAATTAATAAATAATTATCAATGCACACCAAACAATTTCATCCAAAATATAGTAAGGACCCAAAAAAACATGTCTCAAACATGAAACACCTTTAAAAATTATGCCTCGAAGATTTGCAACACGCTACAATCACTCTGTCGGCCATGATCATGAAAAACATGAACTCACAAAATAAAATCACCAATCACAAACACAACAATCAATGCGGACCAACAAAACAAATAGAGCTCAATCTAGAAACATCCACAAGCATCATGAATCACCACATAAACATCCACATCAAATCAAATTACTAGAATCACATCATCTTCTTTCAAGAACACCAACTAAAGCAACAAAACAACTGACAAAACACAGATACTCATAACTCAATCAAATCTTCATGTGAACCTCTGAAACTTCATGTGGATAAACTAGATATACTTGTCAACAAACCCTTTAATCCACCTCTTATCATCAATTAATTGAGCTAGCCACCATGCTGAACTTCATTGCACCACCGACAACCTGTAACTTATTTTATTACAATTTTCTCAATATCCTCGACATATATAGCCTTAAAGACATTATTGTCAAAAGTGTTGACATCAATGACAACCACATATCAGCAATATCCAATAGTTCTCTCTCTTTGTGACATTCCTCTATTCGTACCTTCATTCTTCACTATGTCATATATCTTTTACTTTTCGCTTTTTATCTCTTTTCATTTGTCTTATGTTTTCCTTTTGGGGGTGACACAAGGATTCGAGACATTTATGTCTCTTCCATGTTGACCCAAAATGTCTTATTTTCATTTTCTCTTTTCATTTGTCTTGTGTTTTCCTTTTGGGGATGATGCAAGGCGTTGAGACATTTATGTCTCTTCCATGTTGACACAAAAGCTCTTCTTTTCATTTTCTCTTTTCATTTGTATTATGTTTTCCTTTTGGGGATGATGCAAGGCATCGAGACATTTATGTTTCTTCCATGTTGACCCAAAAGGTTTATCTTTGTTTTCACTCTCTTTATGTCATTCTTCCAGTTCTATGTGTAATTGGGGAATGATGACAATTCTGAGCTCTCTAATATCATTGCAGCAAGAACATACTGACCCCAAATCCATAGATCCCTTATGTGTTTGGTGTTTTCATTTTGGGGGAAACCCCTCTCTTTTCCTTTTCTCTTACATGACGTAACTTCACTTGGAAACATATGACTTGGCATAGGGCTTTCCAAGTTAGCTCTCATGTCTCCTTCTTTGTTTACATTTATCATTTGCTACTTTAAAGTAATTGCTCACAACATGGTGTTTTGCAATTTATTTAAAGTGGGGGCGTACATTGGCGTTATTCTTTTGCATTTTTCTTTTTCATGGTTCATGGTGCAGTTTTCTTACTTCATACGATGTGTTTTTTGCTTTGTGGATGACATTGGGTATGATGTCTTTCAAGAGCGTGATCTCTCTCAACATATTACATTCCTCTTAGTGGCTTGATGTGACAAACTACATCCTCTAAGTTGTAAATCTTTTATTCTTTGATTGGTCCTCTCTTGGAGACATTATTCACAATGTTCCCTAAGTTAAAGACCTTGCATGAACTAAGCAAGACTCCTTTGAACATCCCTCATTGTTTCATTTTGTGTTTATATGGCCACCTTGCATAACACATCTTGCATGCTTGTGGAGCCATCCTATTTATTCATGAGCTCCAAGCATACAAAGTTTTTCTTCTCTTGTGAAGTTATCAGGAGGTACAACTTTGGTATGGTTTGAGCGGGAAGCCTAACCGAGGCATGACTTTCCCCATAGCCACTTGTGTGTGTGTGTGAGTGCATACCAGCCATGAGTGTATGTTTCTCACCTTTTTAGACTTCTCACCTGGTAGATAGCCTGAAGTTTTGCTGCCTCAGAGTGAGTATGCATTTTTCGAAAAAACAACCTAGATTTGATCCATATCGCAATGGACAAACGATTGAAGCTTAATCTGACTCTTTCATCTATTTACCTTTTTCTCATTTTCATCTTTAACAGTGTATGCTTGTGCTTTGTTGTTGCTCTTTATTATTCTCCTGTGTGTTCTTTTGTGCCTATGTTGGTTTGTCATGCGATATTGATCATGGGGGCTTGACCACCCCACTTGATCATTGTTGTCCCATCTTATTAGCATTGATGCATTTGATGCATGTTTTCTACTTTAGTGTGAGTTTGAAGCAAGTCCATCCTCTCACTAAAGAGGGGGCTAAATGTAGTGTTGAAAAATGTCGTCAGGGACATTTTCACACTTGGTTGGGCTCTCCTTCTGAAATTGGGCTTCATGTTGCCTTGATTTAATGTTGTAATGTGGTTGACACATTCACATTAGGTCTTTGGCCCTTGTGAACTAATGGATTTAAAGTGTACCTTGCTAAAGTGTTGTGAAGTGTTGTAAGACACTTTCACACTTTTCTAAGGTATTATTAATTAACTAAACCTAATAAACCCCTTTTTAATCAAAATAAATATTAATCTTGCCTTATTTAAAGTGTTGTAAAGTGTTGTGACCCACTTTCACACTTTTTTAGGCTTGTCATCAATAATTGTGATTTCTTATGCTTTAATTGGCCCTATTTTGCATCCACAAGCCTGATTTATTGCATCTTTTCTAGGATAATCCCAACACCAATCATTACCCAATCATAATTTAGGTGTTTTTGGTTTGTGTGGCCTAGATTTAGTGATTTGAGACTCATTTGCCACCTTGGAAAAATGGGCCTCACCTAGATTTTTGGGTCTCAAACCTATTTTTATACCTTTCTAAGCATTTTTTTATTTTTGGTCCCATACATTATGTCAGATGAGACTCATTCACCATCTAGGGAAAATGAGTCCCATGTGGCCCAAAATAAAAATTGATTCAAATTTTCTGACATGATTTTATTCTCCTAGATATGACATCAGCTTGTAGTGTTGTAATTTCGAGAATTCTTGCATAATTGAGTATAAATACAAGGTCCTTTCACTCATATTTTCACCTAGCAATCTAACAAGTAATAAAGTGTTCACAAGAGTATTCAAGAGCATTCAAGTATCTTCAAAAGCATATTTTCAAGCATTTTAGAGCATTCTTCAAGCATCAATCATCATGTCAAAGATTTCATGCATCATGTTGTTTTAGAGCTAACAATTGTGGTGTAGGATTGTGTGATTCAAGCAATTGTTTCATTCAAGATCAACATCATTCAGGCAAAGAATCAAAGTCTACATCCATTGCATCCATTACAAGCATATTTGTAGCACCTTATTGCTAGGGTTTGGTCTAGGTTGTAGAATTCCTACGAAGCAAGATTGGAGAAAAGTTGTCAAGAGTTCAAAGTTGTCAAAGTTGTCATCAAGCCTTGGAGAACATTGGAGAAGACCTACAGGTTGCAATTTAGAGATTTAGATCCAAAAACCAATCAGAAAGGATAGAGAAGAGCAGGATCAGCCTTTGAAGCTTCAAAAAATCCCAACTAGACTGATTTGCTACTTCTGGCGAATGAGCCCTAGTTCCAATCAATTTTCAAGACTTTGCAAATTCAAATACCCTTTTGTTTAAAACATGTTCCTACACAGTTTCCCAAAAATAGGATTGATTTGCCTAGATTGGTGAATGAGTCCCAATCAACAATAAAGTGAAAGTTTCCAATGATTCAGACCTCCATTCAACCATCGCCAATTTCCCAGGTGCACACCTTCTTGTCTTTAGTTTTCTTTTTCATTTCATTCACTTTTATAGGTCATTTAGTGTTAGTTTGCATTCAATTATGGTTTTACATTTCATCTTGCATTTCATTATCTTTTCCAAGTCTAAGCTTTGTGGTGAACCCTTAATTAGATCATATTCAGCCCCTAGAACAACCCTCTTGCAAGATCTCGTTCTCTTTTGCATTGAGATCTCAAGGGTTTTTTCTTGAGTGAAAGTTAGTGAAAATTTCCCTTTTAGGTCCAAAACCCTAGAAGGGAAGCAAAACA
The DNA here is from genome assembly GCA_007258455.2 of Sequoia sempervirens. NCBI lineage: Eukaryota > Viridiplantae > Streptophyta > Pinopsida > Cupressales > Cupressaceae > Sequoia > Sequoia sempervirens. Next base: position 68,322 of record VDFB02324457.1, on the reverse strand, counting down.
ATTTTCCTCCTTTCAGTCTTAAACTCCTAGCATTTCTTTCAAGGCTTCATCATCTTCAAAAACCTCCAATGATGCTTCACAAGTTGTATCAATCAATTTTGGATGCTCCAAGGTGAGATTTGTTTTAGGATTACACATGATGGTGTTGATGTTTAGCGAGGGTCTTTTCATTGCTTGCATGATCTTAGAAGGAAAATATCCCAAACCACTTTTTGTTTCTTGTGTATTGGGTTCTATAGGAACATGAATGTTGTGTTCTTTCTTTCCACATCCTTTTCCACTATAACCAAGTTGTTTCATGAACTCATAGCCTTTTCCATAAAGTCTTTCCATTTCTTTTGGGTTTGGTGTTGATAATCTTTCTCATCAATTTTTTTCGTATAGCTTGTATCATTTTCAAGGGTAGATGAGGTAGATGCTTGTGAGTTTTGTTATGAATTCTACGTTGAAATTACCATTGGTTTTTTTTTTCATCTTCTTTACTTGTGATTATTGTTAGAATTGTGAAACAGGCACAAAACCATGAGCAACGAGATCAAAAAATGAACAAATACACCTTCCATGCAAGAGATTTGCAAACAAAGAATGCAATATTCCTCAACAAGAAAAAGCTACAAAAGCAAGAGAATCTCAAGAAGATATGAAAGATCAAGATAATTACAATGAGGGTTGAGTGCTTATAAGAGAAAAACCCTAAATGAGAAAGGGATTAGATCAAGACAAGTGTCAACATCACATGATATGAGACATAATGATCTAATATAAGCTCAACTAATAAAAGCATTAAAACACTCCTAAGTTTAGCTTAAGTGCATGAGAATAAATTAGACTAATAATCAATTAAAGACTAATTAATTATTAGCTAATGCATGATTACTCTAACACCCCCCCTTAAGATGAACTTAGGGAGTAGCTAAAAACCCTAAAAATAATGCATGATGGGTCCTGAAAAATAAGGCCATGTAAGGTACCCATGTACAAACAAAAGATTTCTATAATGTGGAGAAATAGAGAAAACCTCATCAAAAAAACTTCACTCCAAAAAGAGATGAAAGCTAGGTGAAGGACTGAAGAAGCCTCCACACAAGACAATGTTGTCTCAAAAGATAGAAACAAAGGATGAACAAAAATAACACCATTGAAGCATGAAGAAGTTGCAAACAATGTCGAAGAATGATTGTTGTAATGTTGAAACAAGAGCCTCCAAAAATAGGAATGCAAGAGTGTCCATATGGTAAATGACCCATCTCACCGAAATGAAAGTAACTAGCCACTGATGTAGGATGCATCTAAAAGTACATAGGAACAAATGTTGTACACATAGCTCACTCCAATTCGAAACCAAAGAAGCAGTAGCACCAACAGTAGAAGCCCCCATAATGTTGACAAGGGAGAGGAGTGACAAGTACACTAAAACTAAATGCCAGAAAGAAGTGCATGAAGAAGAATTAGGAACATCTAAACATGCAAACATGAAAGTACCAACACATATAAAGGGTGTGCAAATAAAAGGCACACATGCATGAGGCTATTGTCGTGGAAGGGACACTCACTTGACAAAGGTATGATGGAAAAAAAAGGCAAAACATCAAACCCCCCATGGCACTTTATAGCATAGTGCGAGTACAATAAAGCACAAAGTGATGTGTTAGATCCCATAAAAGATACACCTATTGTGGCACTTTATTTTAGTGCATTTACATAATGAAAATTTCATACAATGGGAGTCCATAATGTCCAAAAAAGTACTACATGTTAAAAATACAATTATCTAACAGAAAAAGAGGAAACTAGTAGAACCATGATGAAGTACACAAAAAAATATGCACTTTAAAAAAAATGGCACCCAAAAATGTATCTGGATGCAAAAGATATGGCTCGTCCAAGTCTCCAAAATGATAACTAAACAACAACAACACTGTGAAAATAGAATTATGGAAAAAACTAGAAGTCTAAATTGGAAAATACCTACACCACTATGAAAAGCTCGAAATTCTACCCCATTTCAAAAAAATTACACTTGAAAATCCCACTGTATGGTCGAGATATGGCCTCTGGAATATTGGGTGCAAATTTGAAAAGCCCAATGGAGAGGGGCTGAGGAAGGAAAAAAATATCTCCACCAAATTTAGCAAAACTACCTCCAAACATAGAGGCCCACCAATTTTAGAGGTGCTGATAAAAAATTTCTCCAGGTAGGCTGCATGCGACATTATTTTATGAAAAATATATATAAAAAAATTATATTTTTTTACAAAAAATCTATATATATAAAAAAAAATTAAAAATTTGTTTGGTTGTGGGGCCACCACCCCTGGGCGGGGCCCAAGGGGGAG
>VDFB02324457.1:0-57497 GCA_007258455.2 Sequoia sempervirens | reverse complement strand
TTGGATGAAAGTGAGCTTGAAGACCTGTAAAAACAAAATAATGTTGCTCCAAGACTTCAACTTTGTTGATTACTTAATCTCGAATGCTCTTGTGAAGAATGCTTGAATTCTTGGATCTTGAAATTGCTCTTCTAGATTATTGCTTAGATGAAAAATGACTTTAGAAGCTTGCTTATATAGGCAATACACCTAATTTACCATTATTTAGATCTCAAAAGCTAAGATCAACCAAAAAAATTGAATTGAAAACTTGAATTTCTTGCTCAAACCCTAAAAAGGGCCCAAGTGGGACTCATACACGTCCCACCTAGGGGGATTCATATGCCCAAGGTGGCATATGAGTCCCACCCTAGATTTTCAAGGTGGGTTATTAGAAATTTTGATTTTTTTTTGTGGATTTTGTTGAGTTTTTAGTTGAAATAAGTCTCGAGGTCCAAAATAAAGGGTCTTACGGGCCTATTAATGATGAATTAAAGGGTAATTAATGCAAGGGTACTAAAATAGGTCTAGATTAAATGAGAAATTGCACTATCTCCAAGAAGGGAGTACAATTTCCATCATTATAACAGTTCATTTTTAGCCAAAATAAAAATGTAAGGTTGCATCATCAAGGGGGGTGCCTATTGTGTAGGTCTCTTCAAGCTCTATAATTTTAAAAAAATGAGCCCAATTAGTCTATTATATCAAAATTTACGGCCTCTAAAAGTTAGGCCTTCAATAAAAGAAATACAAAAACATGTTGAACACGTAAAAGAGTTATAGGGGCAGTTATATTTGTTGATAAACTTATGATGTATCTTATGACACATTATAAGCCATATTTGGTTGGAGATAATAGAATCAAAATAGAACTCCCAATTTTTTAAGTGAATTTTAACAAGGTTATGACTTGTGGAAGGAATATGTTATTTTTACTCTATGGATTCATCTTGAGATTTGGGTGTTGGATTTCTAAGCTTAGGATTTGGGTGTCAATTTTAAGTGGTTTTAGCTCATGGTTTTCTAGTTATCATTTCATTATATAATATATTATATCTCCTATATATTAGGCAATTGATTTAGAGGTTGTGTGAGAGTTTTGGAAATATTATTAAGCTAACAGGATTCCTCTAGATCTCTAGTTCGTGATACTCTTCTAAATAATTCCTCTGCAAGTGTATTGTAACCATATTTTTTATTGAATAATACATTGAAATTTTTAAGTATGGGTTTTTTTTCTTAAATATATTTCCCCATGCACACCTATATTATGGTATGTTATTTATTTCATGTCTATGTGTTTCTTTTTATGTAATTGTTAAAATATTAAAATTTGTAGATCACTCTCCTCAATTTTTTAGTGTTTCCAATTTAAAATATTAGATTTAAATGTAAAATATTTAGGGATACGATCCCCTTGCAATTTGATGAATAATATGTCTTCCCTTGAGACATGACTAGTGAAATAACCATCAAAGTAGATCTTCTAGGTAGAGGAATATTTAGGATGGATACATTAGGAGAGTCTAGAATTAATAGAAGTTTGAAGCAATTAGCTAATTCCATCCTTTAACTGCCTTGATCCATTGAAGGACTCCATTTCCAAACTCACTACATCACAGGCCCATCCTGCTTGTTCTGTACCTCCACGCTCCTAGATGGTGGTCATGCGCTAAAGTGGGATCAATTTTAAAATGATTCTCAGTAATATTGATTTCAATAATTTAGGTCAAATATTTTGCAAGTGGGCGCTGTACCATGCCATTCTTTTCCACATTTGGTAGTTTGGGGTCCATATGCAAACCAAGCTTGAATTAGTATTGTAATTTTCTTTGCTAAAACTATCTACGAAGTTTGTATAGGAATTAAAGCAATAACCCCTTCGTTGCACTTCCAAAATTGCACCATTTTTCTTTAAAAAATTATTCACCATTGTTATGGGTAGCCATTCATTGTACCACTAATCATCTATCTATTTAATATGATAGGCATCTATACATCAAAAGGGATAGACATCAATCCATCCATTAGGATAGGCATTCATCCATCAAACATGATAGGTATAATGCTCTAGAAAAAGACTTGGATTCAAGAGACATTCATTTCCCTAAGTCTCTCCTAAATGACTACACTTCCCTAATGGAACTACATTGAGATCACCATAATTTAGGGATATATACATAAAGGCTTGATTCCTACCTCAATTTTTTTCCTAAAGCCTCGAGGAGTCAAGAAAATCCATCCATTGGATTTGTTAGAGTATACAATGAATATATTTTCTTTAGATTTAATTAAGTGTTTTCAATATGTGTATTTCCTTTAGTTATTTATTTAAATTATTTACTTAATAAATTTTTTTAGTTAGTCAAGTTTATTAAGTGTTAAGTTGGGGCTCGTATTTCCAACTTTTGGAATAAAATCCTAACCCCACCCTAAAAACTTGAGCACTAGTAATATTTTGCATTACCTAGACTACTTACATACCAACTTCTAAATGGAATCAAGGTGTAATATGTAGACATTGTTCTATTTATATTCTATGTTTGATGTGAACTGATGAATGTAGGTACACAACTCTTTCTAGGGCCCTTTTCCCATATAGTTTCTTTGTGATTGCTACCCACAAAGGAGAGGATAAATTCATTAAGTACTTTAGTCTCATTGACTAGTACTTATTTAATTTAAAATTCTAATCCTATTCCTAATAAATTACTTTGTCATTTTGACTAAGATTTAGTGTCAATGTATTCTCCTTAAGTAAAATCCCTTTAAGTTTCTTTAGAAACATAAAAATATAAAATTCAAACTAATAATGTATTTATGTTTATTAATGAGAGACTACCATTAATTATTTGAGGAGGATTTATTGTTCCTTGGATTTAAATCCAAATGATTCCTTATTAATCTTCAGTGGTTTATAGGGATGATGCCACAAACAATATTGTTTAAGTTATGTTAGGCAACAACTGTAGTAGTTCAAAGCATGATAGAATTACATGTAAACATGAACCAAAGGAATCAAAATACCAGATGTTGTGAATGGTTTGGTTTCAATATTTTTTATTTTTTACTAACTATGAATAAAAATATTGATACTAATTACTTTTAAAAATTAAACTGAACCCCAAATCAACTACTGTAGTAGATATGTATAGGATTAATGGTTTATTGCTATGGGTTTCATAAGCCCAAGTCTAAAGTGGAAAGACATTTTTTTTTGAGATAAAAGGCTCTCTAACATAACACATCCTAATGAAAGCTCATATCTTCCTTGCAGAGATGATATAATGTGTATTTATCATATAATTATGCAATGAACCTTGAAATATACTAGAGCTTTCCCTAGAGGTTGTAAAGTTGCTTTATTTTTTTTTGTGGAGGCACTTATGTGATTGTTAAAAATTTGGTAGACCCCACTTCTATACTATGTTTGAATACAATGAAACCTAATATTTTTCTTGATGTTACTCCAAAGACACACTTCTTTGGATTGAGATGCACCTTATTTTACATAGCCATTGAAAGACTCATTGGAGGATGTGTGGGTTTCCTTCCCTTGTTTTTTATTTTCCCAATAGGTCATCTACATAATCACATAATCTTCCATGATGTGATGTAACATGTCATGGAATGGCACTATCGTAGCTCTCTAATAGGTATCTATAGTATTTTTAAATGCAAAAAAAGACCTTATAATAGAAGGTATCTTAAAGAGTAGTGAAGGAATTTTTGTGTTAATCTTCGAGAGCAATTTGTATTTAATTGTAGCCATTTTTTTTTTTTGTAAGGGATGGTTTTTCATAGAATGTTGTGAGGTTGATGATCATATCAATGTTATGCAAGGGAAAGTCATATTTCAAACAATCCTTGTTAAGATCTCTAAAATTAGTGAAAATTCAAATGCCCTTTTATTTCTTGCTTATAGGGATGATGTAAGAAATCCATTTAGGATAGTCAATGTATCTAATGAAGCCAACCTCTAGTAGTTTTTGTAATTCTTCTTTGACCAAAAGAGAAATTTTGGGATGCATCTTCTTGAGTTTCTCTTTAACAAATTTGTCATCAAGATTAATTAAAAGAGATGGATCCTATCTAGGAATATTTTCATCTGCTTGAAACGATTTTGGATTCAACTACATGAAAAGAAATATTTTAATATTTTATAATGAACTGTGTAAATTTTGTGTTTGATGTTTTCATATGACCAAGAAAATATATTTGTAGTGTTTTTATAATTGAAGTGATGTTTTTATGTTTTATAAATCCTAAGGTTTTTACAATCTATGTGATCTTATTATCATTTATCCCAAGAATGACCTCTATTAGGACTCAATTTGACACTGCCAAATTTCCCTTGAATCCCACATCATTTGTGTGTATCTTGATGTTATGTGTCCTATTGATGCATGAATTTGTTGTTATCAACTTAGATAAAATTCACTAGCAAATTTATCTCTCTTGAAAGAGAAATTTTTAAATAAAATTTAGTTATCCCAAGGCTTCAAATTTCAAGTTTTGACTTGCATTTCGACTCAATTATTCATTGTAAAGTTATTTTTACATGGGGACTTTTTATGTTCTTGGATTTATGAAAATGGGGGTTAAATTTGGAAGATAATAACACGATTAATGTATTTCACCCTAAATAATTCTTTGTGATCTAAAATTTATTTATAAATTTATTCATATTATATAATTTTATAACATATGATGTTTGATATGATGATGCTTTACTTAATGTTTTAAATTTTATAAAACAAGGAAAAAAGAGGAGATGAGGAAGTAAAAGGGTTAGAAAATCTAATCTAGAAATGTATTAGAATTATTTGTATATTAGAAATAAAACCTCAAAAATCTATCTTATGCTTCATCAAACATTATTATTACTATGCATAGATCGTGCAAACCTCTATGGAAATTTTAGATTACAAAAGAGACCAAAAATTACCCTTAAAATGACACAAATTTATGATATTTCATAATGAGAAAACAAAAATTCAAATCACTCTCCAATCTTCAAGGATTGAATGATTTGAACACGACATTCAGACATGTTGACTATCTATAATTCTTAATAAAGTTCCACTAAATGAGAGAAAACCATGAAGGAAACTAAACACTAACAATTCTTTTTGCTTATTTCCACAACTATCAACAATTTTTATAATCATTTAAATAATTGATAGGAAAAAGGCACCCAAATCAGTTGAAAAAAAATGATAAAGATTGATGTTAGATCAATGTATCATATTCAAAACTATAGGATATTCTAATTCCAAGAGATTATTTTAGTGTAATGATATATTTTCCTTTCATGTATATCAACAAGTATAATTTAACAATATGATAATTTACAACAATTACATGACACACACACCTGACTTAGACAATTTTATCTAAATCCAAATTTTACTCACATGTTTTCTTCTTTGTTAATTTCTATTAAAATTTATCTATCCTTACCGACTTCTCTTTTCTTGTATTTCATATAAGCAATTAAGGTATTTTTTATAGCTTCTCTATTGATCTTAGGTATGAATTTATATTTGAAATGATACATTATAAAAGAAGAAAAATGTTTAGCATATTTTAGTTCTCATTGCTAAGAACTCCTTTCATGAGCTCTAATTTTGCTTTTTATTTCCAAAATTTCATCTATATCAAAAAATTTCACCTACTGGTCTAAACTTCTTAAGATAATTTTTTTGAATATTTCTTGGAATCATGCCACATCTTCTAGGTAGTCAAATAGTTGGGAATTCATTCATGTTATATGATTAAGAAGTACAATTTCTTCATTTTTCACATAACCACTTGTATTCTTTGTTCAAATATCTTCCCCAAACATTTTTCAATTAATTGTTCTTCCTATTTCAACATTTTTATCCAACTTCTTATCTGAGGGATCAGTTGATGAATTAAGATAATTTCTCTTATTAGGACTTGGTCATCTATCTTTTCAATAGTGTGAAGTCTTGGAAGATCCATTTCATTTTTCTTCTACCTCCTCTTATATTCATTTTTTCTTGCAAAATTTTAACATTATCCTAAGAATTGATTGCTCGCACTTGATCATCTTTTCTCCTTACTTGATTAGCTCATTTAGCCATTACTTTGTTGTATTATATATGTTATTTATTTTATCTAATGAGGTAGATTCTTGATTAGACATAAGAATTGGTGTGAATATTGTACCATTTGTAACATGCAAAGACCCAATAAGTTGCTTGATATACTTTTGTAGTTTACCAACCTACCTTTTCGACCTCTATTTGAACTTTGTATATTTTTCAACCTTGCTATAGTTGTATCTACACTATAGTTTATAATTTAACGATCTCTTATTCCTAGGTGGAATAATCAAGGTTAACTATGGTAATATAATAAACTTCTATCCTAATTTCTCTATCGTATTTATTATATACTAGGGAAGCAACTTCTATAATTCTAGCTCTAGATGTATCCCTTGTAATGGAAAATCAAATCTTGGCTTTCTTCTTTGCCTTAAGAGTGTCAAATTTACCTAATATAGTCTTGAGGTCAACTGTAATAGCACTTATTTGTGGTCACCTTCTTTGAACCTTAAATTCAAACTAGGCAGGAGTGGTGGATGCAGTATTTATTTTTTATGCCATTGAATGGAAAAAATAAAAAAGAAATCAATAGCCAAGATGATTCATTTATGCTTTGAATCTAGCAACTTGCGTGTTTCATAAATTTTTCTTATTAGTTCTAAGAAGATGATTTTATCTATAGGGTATTGGGGCAACTTGTATGAAACTATTTACAAATATTTCTATCCTAATGTAAGAGAACTCAAGGAACTATATAAACCATTTACAATATTTTCTCACCTCTATAGTAGCTTCCACTGATTTGGCTCTATATCCTCCCAAGACTCTCACCAACCACATTGAGAAAGGATCATTTACCTATCTATAATGGGATATTTATTTTTTATGCCACCGAATGGCGGAGCTAGACATCAGGCAAAAAATGTTAAGATATTCAAGAGTTTCCTTAATATTATTCTCTTCCTCCAGAAGAGTGAGGAAAGAGTCATCAACAAAATGACCATTAACCAGTTGAGCTTGGGAGTTAGGCAGAGTAATGCCTTTGACACGCTGTTGAGAAACCACATTGGCCAAGAGATAGCCAAATCCTTAGCAAAAGCACGTAAAGAGAAGGAGCAAGCGAACATCCTTGCCGAATGGAGCGAAAAATCCCAAAGGCAAGAGATTGGCAGCTATTAATGGTGATACAAGAAAAGGCATCCAAGAAGAGCATTTGGACATCCTGAATGAAATTAGGTCCAAACCCTAAGGCTTTCAACATGGCCAAAATAAAAGGCCATTCAATGCAGTCATAAGCTTTAGCAAAGTCTATTTTGAGAAAAATAGCTTTCTGGTCCAAACACCTAGCCCACTCCATGCCTTCCCACACAACAACGATATTGTCTAAGATACATCTGGACTTGATAAATCTAGTTTTCTTTGGGCGCACAATCTGAGGCAAAAGATGGTGGGTCTTTAGAGCTAGAGCTTTGGCAATTATTTTGTAAGAAACATTGAAGAGCGTGATAGGACAACAATTATAGATATCCTTAGGATCTCAGACTTATGTATGAATTTAATATTTCCTTTTTTAATTAAACTACCCATGGATTTGGAATGAAAAGCCTCAAGATAGACTTTATGCAAGTCATGCCCAACACAGTCCCAAAGGGCCTTATAAAATTCACAAGGGAAACCATCAATCCTCAGGGCCTTGTCATCGGCCATGGAATGAACGACTTCCTTTAAGTCTTCAACTATGATTAATTTATCACAAAAGGCTTTCTGGGCTAAAGATACCCTGTTTGGCCAACAAGACAATCTTGAAGGGCTTGCTATCACTCGGGCATAAACTCCTAACCAATGAAAACTTGTTCATAATGTCAAAGAAAGGCATGAAGAATGTCAAGTAGCTTAGAGAGCACTTGAATTCCATCCTTAATTTTTTAATGCCTAGAGATGAGTTCCTGGCATGTAGGGCCAAAAAAAACTCCTTGGAGGCACGGTCGCCAATTTTTAACAAGTGCATTTTGACTTTGATTTGTGCACCTATAACAACATAATTATCTGTAACTTGCTTTTTGTGTCTTAATTCCACCACCCTGACTTGTAATGATGGGGAGAAAGGACTAGTCACCAAAACCTTAGTAGCTAAGCACAGGTCAGTTGTGGTAGCCTCATAAGACTGCTGGCAAAAAATGGCTAGTTGGCACCCATAAATACGCAAAAATCTTACCGTATGAGTGATATAATCATTCCACTAATTAATCTAGCTTGTATTGTGAGCTGACCTGCACTCCAAATTCCAAACTCTATGAATGTGGGCCATCGTGGGCTGATGACACATCATAGACGTGTTAAAAAAGAATTGTGTTTTGCAAGCTCGAGGTTGTCTTGTCTCCCATTCAATGCAAAAATAAATGGGGAAATGATCTAACATAGTCACATCCACTAATGGCCTAACTGGGAGCGAAGAGCTGTCAAAAGAGAAAAAAGATTGAGCTGAGATTATAGCACAATCAAAGCATTTAAATATCCTGTCAGAACTAGCCTTGTAATTACACCAAGTGTGCCAGAGGGAATGAGAATGGTGGCAACCAATATTGGGATCAAAGAGCCCCAATTTATTATGCATGTAAAGCCATGCCCCCCTTTCGCCAACTGCCCATCTGAATGGCAAAGTGCCATCCTTATCATAGGCTATCTCAACCATATTGAAATCCCCACACAATAGACAAGTAGCAACTGGTAATGAATCAACAATCCAATGCCAAAGAACAAATCATTCCACAACATCATTAGAAGCATAAACATTAATAATCCCAAAGGAATGATTATCAATGTTGAGAAGGATCTAGACGAGCCTATGTGTGGGGTTAGACTCGTGGTCGACCACACAAGCATGCCACTGTGGGGACAAAAAGGTGACAGCTCCGCCACACCCAACTTTATGATCTATACAAAACATTTGATTGGCTGGCCAAATAGAGTGACAAGTCAACACAAGCAAAAAACTAAAAATTTTAACTTCTTAGAGACTAAGCACTTCAATACCAGAATATTTCTTCAAAGCATCCCTAACAGAATACTTTTTGGAGAGGTCTGTCAGACCTCAAACATTCCATGAGAGGAAATTCATGAGTGAAACTCCTCCATATCGTCGAAGTTCGGTTCCTCTTCATTCAGAGAAGAGAAGTGATTTTGCAAAAAATCTAGCAGAATTGACCCAATTTGAATATTCAGAGAAGAAAATCTTCGTTTCTCCTACACAAATTCACCTTCTTCCAATGGCAGAGAAGGACTGCGAGACCGCCTTTAAGCTCCCGACATGAGAGGAGAAACATTCGGCTGCACTATCATAATGACAATAGGTTGAGGTGTAGCCTTCGGCCTAGGTCGCGTTGGAATATTATTAGCCCCGACTGAAGCCTCTTTCCCCTTCGCTGAAGGGTTTGAAACATTTTTTGCTAGCTCAGGGGTTTTGGAAGCTAACCCAAAGCCATTGAACTTATTTTTACAATTCGTAACTGTGGTCCATTTTTCATCAAATTTGGCAACAAAATTATCCGCCTGATGAGGCTTTTCAGATTCTTGTGGAGGAGAAGGTGTATGAGGCACTACCAAAGGGCAGTCCTTGATCTTGTGGTCTACGAATTGACACCTATAACACGTGTTAGGCAGATTAAAATAAGTGACCTTCTGGGTATGTTGGAGAGCTCCAATTTGAATGTCAATGGAGTCCTTGAAATCTTGTGAGAGGTCCACTTCAATACAGACCCATTTCTGGGGTCAGGCCTGAAAAACCCTATCTGGCTCAATACAAATGACCCTCCCTAGAGAGGACGCAATATGATTCAGAAAAGACACATAAGACAAAGGTAAACCTGAAAAATTCAATCTAAATCGGGACCCGCAACTTGGTGTCCTCCGAGACAACGAAGTGCCGGGTCCACGCCTGGAAAACCAACAAAGAAGACTTGACATACCAGGGACCCAGGTTCAGGATTGCTTGAACATGATTGACCTCCACAAAATAAAACAAAAAGAAACCTTTGGTTAAATTTTGGACCATATCAAGGCAGAACCCATGAGGGACCCAAGCCTTGCTAACCCATTCTTTAAGCACACTTTCAGGGGAGTCTTTTCAACAAAATACCCAACAAGGGTGTGTTGCTCAAGCCATTGACAAGTAGAATCAAAATCAGGCAAAGTTAAAACCACATTAGCTGGGGAGTCAAAAGACTTACCTCGTGGAACACTTTCAGAACAAATTTTTGTGGTCGTTTGTTCAGAGGAGGAGCCATTGAGCAAAGTCGTCAAACCACCAACACCATCATGAACTGCTGGGTTAGAGTCGGTTGAAGGCATATTAAAACCAAAAAGCCGCAGTAAATGCGGTCGTACACATAGGAAAAGAGGAAATTCCTACACAGTAAGCACAATATGACGTAAGAGAGGCCGAAAATGACTGGAGACACAAGAAAGCCCTCACCTTGTTCCAATTTGATAACTTAATGAAAAACAATTCTAATGAAAAACAAAATAAATTCAATTATTAGTTGATATTGTTTTTTTTCTATGTTAGAATATATTTATATAAAAAATTATTAAAATGATATAATAATCTTTGTGATGCTACAAATTTATTTTCACAAACTAATTAAATTGCAATGGCAAATTAAAGGCAGGTACTAGCCGTGATTTGCTATCGTAGAAATATCATTGGATGTTCTCTCTCGGGAGAAATTCGGTGCAAGAACTTCAAATAACGCAGAGGTCATATTATTATTCGCCCCAAATTGGATAGTTGAATTATCAAAGTACTCCTGAGTAAGATACTAGTTAAGGCTTCTTAGTGTTTTGAGGTTTACTCCCTTCTGCTTAATCGTATAGCATGCCCCTATGTTGATTTTTTGTTGAGCATGGTGAGTAGGTGTGTCAATCTCAGTTGAACTGCTCCTTTATGATTTTTGAGGTTGAAAGGAACAATCGTTGTTTCTGTAGGGTCTTTTATAATTGCATCTTTTGGGTTACATGGGATCTGTATTTCTTTTAAAAGCTAGATAATCTTTGTCTGCATTGAAAATTTGAATTCTTCCTTAGCAGCTTCTTAAGAATCGTTTGTTCTTTCAGAATTGTACCTTTTTTGTATCTAGAGTTTGGACTATTAATATGGATACAAGATTTATTGCATGTTTTTCTTCTTTCGACTCTGTCCTTATGTGGTAATTTGTTTTTCAGGTAAGCTTTATCTAGATACACGTCATTGGCAATGGAAGACACACAGTCATCCTCCTCTTCAACGTTACAGGCTAACAATGTCCCTCCTAGTGATGCATGGCGGAAAGCATATCTCAGCGTTGCTCCTCAATGGCACCAATTGAAACAATCAAGGGTTTGTATTTTCCTCCGCTGGTTCTGTTGCAGTTACTTTTATAATAAGAATTAAAAAAGCAGTTAAGGTTTTAACTCTTGATCTCATGGTTATCTGCATATTTATTTTTTTAGAATTTCTCTTAAGATTGAGATTTTGAAACAAAAGGATACTGTGTGGTTTTATATTTAATAATGTGATTGGGGTTGAAGTTAAAGGTTCTAGAATTTCTTGGTTTATGAATATATTAGATTTATGGTGCACAGAATTGGAAATCATGGAGTGATTATTAGATTTTATTTTCAGAGACCGATTATTCAAATCCCAATCTCAAGAGTTAACCAGCTTGATGCTGGTAAACTTGATGTTGAAATCTCAGCTATGTTGAAGGAACAGCTTGTTAAGGTCTTTTCTGTTATGAAGGTATGCATATGCACATTATATATATGTTTCTTCCAAAGTTTTTGTTAAATGTTGTACTTTGGAGATTGATTATCTGAGGGATTAATGCTGGAGTAGATTGTTAGATGATGGTGTTTAAGGCAGTTCGCATTTTTGAACCTATGAAAGAGGTTGTGGAAAAATGCTTCTTAGCAATTCAAACTGTTTTTAATTATGTCTAGCCAGGGTGGTTATTTCGATATGAACCAGAGCTTGATGCATTTCTCCAATTCCTTATTTGGCGGTTCTCGATTTGGGTGGATAAGCCCACTCCAGGAAATTCACTTATGAACCTGCGGTATAGAGATGAAGGATCTACAATGACGGTGCCAAAAGAGGAAGGTTAGGTGACAAGACATGGTTTTCTTTATTTTCTTTCTAATCAATTTTTAGGCATAGGAGACCCTTTTGCTTTTTGTTTGTTGTCTTGTAACAATAATTTGTTAAGCTATGATACTTAACCTCCAAGGATAATGAGATTATGCAACGATATTTTTGTTTTTGAGGTTTAGGGCAGTTTTTCTTTGACAATAAGGTAAACCATGGGCCATTTACACTTGTTCCTATTAATTTTATGTAATTGTACTGATTTAGGTAATGGTCATGGCAGTTAGAAGCTAGTTGGTATTTATGATCTAGTTTATAGTTATATGTTACTTGACAATTCAGAAGTAGTTGACAGTTTCAAAATCAGTTGGTGAGCACTTCAAGTGTGATGCACACTTGGACATTAATAATTGAACCATTACATCCTCTTCATTCTCAGTATTCTTTCGTGTTCTATTTCATTCTTCCTTTCTGATACCTATCAGAGCCAAAGAGAAGGACTTGTCGGTTCAAATTGAATGTTGAGGTTAGTCCAAGTGATTTCTGAGGAGTCAAAAGACAAGGTGTAGCAGGAAAGAGAGACTCAAGACAAAATAAATTGTTCAATCTAAAATTCAACACAGATTGTAGAAGCATCCTGAAGGATACTGCATCTGATTTTCCTAACAGCAGGCAGAAAGACAGTCATAAAGACAATTTGAATAGAATCTAAAACAGTTCACTATTTGATTTCTACTAGCATTTCCTGTACAGAACTTTGATAGAAGAAAATTCTGAAATTACTTTTTTTTTTGAGTCAGAGAAAAGGAATTCAGAAAATGTTCTGGCCCTGGTATTTTCCAAGTTTGAGAAAATTCTAATAAGAATTGGGGTCTGATTTTCGGAGACATCAAATTTTTCAATGATACTGGTCTAAGCATTCTACAATGGTAAGGTCACAAACACAGTTACATTTCGGAGAATTCATTTTTGTTCCAATATGCAAATTTTTGAAGGGATAACCAAGAACAGTGTTCTGGTCAGAATCTGAAGACAGAAGTGGTCTGTTATGATCAGCAACTTTTTCTATGAAGTCCAGAGGTTCCTTTGAAGCTGGACAAATGTCTTTTTGCTTTTTCTGACTTATGCAAAGGCAATTCAGACTTATGAGAGGTAATAGAAAGTCAATTTCTCATTCATTTCTGTAACCAGATGTAATTTCTGTTTTTTTATAATCAATAGCACAGAAGTTGGAAACCTAACAAAAAATATCCAATTTAAATGATCTGTTTCTTATGGTGACTCAAAAGCTAAATATTAAAAGCTCTAATATTGGAAGAGTAGGATGGCTGCAATACTTGAAGATAGAGATCTTATGGAAGTTCTAGAAAGTCAGCTCACTAAAGGAGGAGAGATGAGTTTGAAGAAGGTTGAGATACTCAAAGTAAAAAGAGAGAGGTCTTGATGCTCATGAGGCTCATTGTTACAAATGGAATGTTGTACAATTTTTCAGGGTCAGAAGATAAGTGTACAACATACTGAAAGAAAATATCAGACTTGGATACAGGGATGATCTTCTATTGTAGAACTTGTTGCTGTGGCAGACCAGAAGAGGGAGATTTGCTTCATCAGCACTTGCTGGCAGCTGAACATAAAAAGACGTTAAGGATTGGTTGGTTGCTATTGAGAGGAAGGTAGAAGAAAAGGATATGATTGTGATCATTCTATAGGAACTTGCCTCCTTTCCGAGAAAATTGTGTTAGAAACTTTTACTCCAATTTTTAAAGATATTGTTCCTTTTGAGTCTTTGACATATCATATAATAAGCTCCTACATAAAGGCAAGTGATGAAGCAATCTGGAATGAATGTTGAATTTTGGGAGGGTGCCTTTGTTAATAAGGTCAAAGGAAAAATGAAGACATAGTTGTAGTCTCAAGAAAAAAAACAACCTGGTGTATATGTAATTCCATGTACAAAAATGTAAGTTGCTATTTCTATTGTAAGATTGACACAAAAGGAGGACTGTAAGAAGCAAATATGGATAGAAAAAAAGAGAATTGTCCAACAATAATCAGGTCACTACTTGTTTTTTCTTGGGAAGTTTTTGAAACGAGCCTATTTAAGGCCAATATTGCTGAATATATGGATGAAGATTATGATATGCATTATTTGATTCTCAGCATCAGAAGGATATTGTATGGTATTGTAGTTTCCAAAGAATACTTCATTGCAAGCCACAATTTCTATGCAAAATTGCAAGGCTCACCTTGAAGTTGCAAATTGACAAGTGCCTCCTTATTTGAATGCAACTGGAGCTCAAAATGAATGGCTACCGCTGATTTCAAGTTTACCAAGTGACTTACATGCTTCTAAAGAAGTTGTGCTTTGTTCACATGCATAAAGTGGAGCACACTCCTAACCATGTCACCCTGTGGAGTTTTTAGAAGGGTTCAATTCTGCTAGCCCTCCCAAGTTCTTGCTGTCAACAAATTTGATCAGATATTGTGGAAATAAAGACCATTGCCCTAGAAGATTCTACACAGCCCAAGATGAAGATATTGTTGGGCCCGTCCCTTTCAAGGAAAAAAAATGAGTGACATGGTGCATCTTCACTAATTCAAGAAACCCTAAGGCCTACTGTTGAGCTCTTGGACATACATTATCCAACAACTGAAGCACCTCAATGAAGATTCTGACCAGAGTGCTCATCACAAATGAATCCACGCCCCATTGTTTCTTCCCTGCATAATGTGGTGCAATTTAGGATATTTAATATCTCCTTTAGACATCAACATCCCCTTTTAAGTTCCATCAACTATCTATTTCAAATTGAGACTTGGGCCCTCATTAGATCAAGATAAGATGCATGGCTTCCAAATGTCACACACCCCAAACTATCATAACACTCACGCCGAACAATATCTATAACCTGTAATGATCCTAAAGATTGGCTTGGATTCCAAGTTTCAAAGTAGTTGCAAATGGAGGAAGATTGGTCCTTGATTAAGCATCCTCTCAAATTGACCTACGAGTATGGTGCCTAGATAGACTTGTGTTCCCTAAGCTTACAATGTGTAGTTCAAATCAATACATGTCGCATGTATTCACTGCTCTTTTGATTATATCTATTTGAGCTTATGCTCTTCTGTAAAACAAAATACCTTTGGTCTTGAGAATTTTCTAGCTTATTAGAGCTTTTTCTCTCTCTGTATTTTTGTGTTTTTTATAGCCATCTAGGCCTTGTGTAATCATGTATCAAAGCTATTAATGAATGTTGTGGTTATTTTCAACTCTTGGTTTGGATTCACTTGTGGATGATTAATCTGCCATATGTATTATTAATTTCTCAACCTTCACAAATAGATGAGTTGTGCTTTTGTTACATAATTTGTAGATAAGAATAAAGTTATAAACATATTGTGCTTCTGCTTTTGTTAGATAGATTAAAGATGGACCATCTTGGTGCATTGACCCACATTTCTTTTTTGATTTATAATAGATCTCTAATCCTTTTCCTCCTGAAAGCAAGTAGATTAATAGAGTAATAGGGAAGGGGAACTGGCCCACTTCAGAGTTTGCTCTAATCTAAGGAAACTGTATCAGAGCCTTCCATTTGTGAATTTGTGTTGTTGGGCACAAACAACTGAAGTTCAATCCACCTGATTAACACGTATCTTAATTTTGGTGCAAGTGAACACAATTGGCGTAAAGGCTTGGTCTGTACCTGTTGTATATAATGTTCAGTGACACATTTTCTACCATCTGATTATTATAGTAGGAAAAGTTGGGTGTATATGTCATGCCCCCGAAATTGCAACAAAGTATTAAAAAAAAAACCAAGCATTGAAATGCAAATAAATAAAATAAATTACAATATAAATATTATTATAATTGTAGTTATTATAATATAATACTATAAACATTAAAAATATATATATATATATATATACAAAAAACTAATATAAAATAAATATACTAAAATAAGAAAACATGTAATATATTGATATAAACAGCAGCGATTATCATCAGCGATGGAGTTTAAATAAAGATACAAAGCAGCAATCTATAATGAGAAGGCAGCGCTTAAGAATTTGTTTTGTTATTTACAAAGGCAACATTCAGACTTAATATGCAGCGATTGGTATCTTAAGAAGATATCGATTAATTGTAAGCAGACAGCAGTGTTAGTGAAGAGAATAATAAGGAAGCGATCAAGATTAATGAAAGGCAACAATAAAGATTAATGGAAGGCAGGTTTGTTAATAGAGGGACATGTCTTTTTAGAAAGTTGTCTCTATTCAAAAGGATGTCTCTCTTTATAGAGACATAAGGATATAAATGGAGTGAGAGTGTGGGAAGAAAGGGGGATCATGGAATGGAAACGAATGAGAAATCTGGAAAATGTTTCTGAATATTGGAGCAGATTGGGAAGAAGAAATAAATTATAAGAGATCTATTGGATTAAGCATTATTGCAAGAATATATTTGGACAGTAAGTTATATATATATATATACAAGCATCATTATTAGTATTATTCATTTGAATTAATCTGTTTGTTTTTATTAGAAACAGATTGAATAGGGGAATAAAAGTTTTATTGACATCTATTAGAAGATTGAGCAATCTGCAACTCTGATATACCCATCAGATTAGAAATATCAGTAGATTACAGCAACATTATTCAATTGTGGTACGCAAGATAATAAGAAGATTGAGTGTGTGTGTGTGTGTGTGTATATATATATATATACATACATAGTTTGTTTATATTTTATAATTTATATATATTCATATACATAGTTTGTCTATATTTTATAATTGAATATATATTCTATCAATTCTTTGTGATGATAGTAGTTAATTTTGTAATCATTTATTTATTTGAATCTCCTATAAGCAGTCATGAAAGGGTTAGGGAGGAACCTCAATAAGGTCAGCAGGCGCATCTTCCCCTTCTGAGTAGTCCACCTCATGTTGGAGCAACAAGAGTCCCTGCCACTTGGGGCGAAGAGGTTGAGTATGGGTACTCCGTGCTCTTGGGCTTAGACGTGGTGAAGCTAGGGCATCTTATTGAGGAGTAATGATTAGGGATCCCCTTGTAAGTAGTTCACCTCATGCTGGATGGACAAGAGTTCCTGCCCCTTGGGGCCAAAGGGTCGAATATGGTTACTCCGTGCTCTTGGGCTTAGATGTGGTGAAGTTAGGGTACCCTAACATGCTTCCTCTCCAACCTCATCATGGTGGATTATGGGAATAGCACTATTGATTCTTGATTTCTTGATAATATATATGCATTATATGTACCCTAACTCTTATTGAATCATTGGTAGAATTATATGTTATCTAACATGATTGCAGGACTATTCCAGGGTTTTAGCTAAGGACATGTTTATTGGTAAAGTTTAAAGTCTAACTATATTACACCTCTTGTTTCTATTGAACTTGTGATTCTAGGGCAAAATTAAGGGTAATCTCAAAAAGGGGACATTACAATATATTTTAAAAAGGAAGGCAGATGGTTTTGGGTTCTTCAAGCAATTTAAAAAGGTTGTTGAAAAATGAAACCAATAGGTGGATAAAGACTCTTGGAATCAATAATGGGGGGTGAATTTGCCTCTTAGAAGTTTGCTTGTTTTTGTAAATAGGAGAGGATACATGGCAATTCAGTCTTATATACATCTTCGTAAATTGTTGTGTTGGAGATATGGAATTTAGATGGCTATGAACATGGTAAGGAAGTTTCTAATAAGTATTGGGAAGAAGGATGTGTCATCTTTTTTGTCACGAAAACTAAAAAGACCTTGTAAGGTACTTCAAAGCATGGAATGGCAAAAACTGAAGGTAAAACAAGAAAAAAGTTTTTCGGTGTAAGAAAATTTCAAAGTTGTGTATAAAATGCATCTTATTGGGTCTTTTGAGTTACCATTGTTTAGGTTGTGTACCTTATATGCTATGTAGCTAGGGGTGTGATATTATAATGTATATAGGTGGATGGAGATGCTAACATGTGTCACACATCCATCAAGTTATTTAGATTGGGTCACAATTAATATTAGGAAATTAGGAGGCCTACATGGGTTTAGTGGTTTAACTCTCCATTATGTTATAAGGAGGAGGTCTATATAAAGAAGGTGAATATTATTAAAAGGATATGTGAAGAGTATGAAATTGTGTTTGGGATCTCTTGGAGATAAAGCATGGAGTGGCTTCTTCCTTAAGAAGTAGTATATGGTGACACCCTACCCTAAGGGTTTATTCAGTTTCTGCATATATTGGATATTAGGGCATCTTGGCTCACAAATATCTCTTATGTTGTTTTTGATCTCTCTTCCACATTATCTCATTTCCATTATTATATGTTTGGATCTTATTATTATAGACTTAACTTGTTTATGTAAATACATACTTTTCATGTCTAACTTGCATTTATAATTATGTGGGCATTAGAGACATAATTGGTTTGTCTAGCTTTTTTAATGTGTTGAGAGGCTTATAAATAGACATTGAAGTTACCAGAAGGACTATAATAACCACCACAATTTTTTTGGAATTTTCAACTAAAGCAAAATTACAATGCAATGGCCTTAGCACTTTTTGATCACCCATTCCCAAGATGGGCAAGGTGAGAGCATACAGTGTATAGGACCGCACCCATTTATCTAAAAGTAGCAAATGAAGTAATCTAATCAACTGAAGCACACAAGGTGACATAGCTAACCAAAACTCCACTTCTTCTGTGGAGTGTGTTTGATGCAAGAACTAAAAGGAAACGCTTCTACACTTATTCAGGGGAATGCAATTACAATAAGCACAAGCACTACTCCCTTATTCAATGGAGTGCAATTACAAAGCATAAGAACTACTCGCTTATTCAGCGGAGTGCAATTACAAAGCATCAACACTTCTCACTTATTCAATGAAGTGCAATTACATAGCACAATTTCTTCCGCTTATTTAGTGGGGTGAGCAAAAACAATAAAGTACAAGACGAAACCACTGGCATTACTACCATCCAAGGTATTACAAGATAATATGATAAGCATTACAAATCATCATTAGAGAACATTATCTTGCTGATTTATGATGATATAAATGTTTGATCACAAATCTTAACTGCTGCAACAACCCAAAATGAACCAATTAACATGGATAATGAAATACTCAAATACCCAACAAAGGTATACCTCATATAGATGACATTAGAAGCTGATTGCAGGTCTGATATCACTCGGTTGTTATTGACAAACTGCCAAATCAGAACTGAACACACATTGAGAACACATTGAAAATGTTGATTACTGAAATTTGAGTAAGATTGAAAAATTATATTATCCTCCAAAAACTAGAATTTGCATTGTAACTCCTGGAGATTCGAAACCCATCTCAAACATCCTAAAACTATATACATGAAATATAACTTAAAGTACAAGGAAGTGAATGTCTAAATACTTAAATGTGTATTTTATCCTAAAATATTGTAAGACATCTCAACGCATAATGACAGTCATACTAAAGCATGTGCAAGTCTGAAAAAGGTTTCAATAGTTGGCATAGAAGGTATAGTGAGATGTACGACCTCCTTTAGATCATGCAAACAACAAAAGTTCAGCTCAAAAATGATAGGAATGTGATCACCTAGGTTGGGCACCACCTAAGAGTCAATCAAATTGGAGAAAAAGGCAACGCTTGATCCTCTAAAACCGCACACCCAATTGCAAGTATGGCTTAGCACTATGGTGGTACAACCTCTCCACCAAATTCCTTCAAAAACTCATCAAACTCAACAACCAACATCATTAGCAAAACCAAACACAACTCATCAAAGCACATCAAATACCTCCATCTTCAAAGAAACCAATTGAATCTACACTTGTAGGCATAGCTATGACCTCTGAATGAAGCCACCTAAACCAGCTAGGGGGGGTTTCGTCCCTGAAACCAATATTTTCTAGAGAGTTTTCGTCCTCAAAAAATTGGAGATGAACATAGGTTCTCTTTGAAGTAGAAACAAATATCATAATATGGCTAACCTCAACAAGGAGCTCTCAACTCATTTTATAACATTTTGGAGGGAAAATAATAATAAATTATAAAATAATAATCTCCCTTTTTCCTCCACAAACTCTTTTTTTCAAATTGAATAATTCACTATGTGCAAAAGACCCTTTTGTGCCTAGATTTCCCTTTGCAAGCACAACTTAAAATGCTTTTAAATAAATAATTATACCTTAGTTGCCTTTTTAATATTTCCTCCTTCGGACAACTTAAGTTACAATTATTTAATTAATTAAATAGATCACTCAATTTGTGAAAAGCATCGAAATGAGATAAATATGAAATTTTGATCATACCAATATGTCATTGAGGACTTAGGATGATGAACCGAAGCAACTTGGTGACTGTCTAAAAATAACATGCTTCTCTAGCTCCCAAAAGGTCAAAATTGCATTCTGAAAGCACCATGAGGCTCAACAAGATCATTTGAATTCATTGCCATGAACAACACCACTGCTTGACTAATCTTGTGCTCTCCAAGAACTTTGGAGTTCTCCCTTGCTCACCAATTAGCCTACAAGAAAACTCATAAATAGACTAATTGTTCATAAGCCAATTATGCTGGAAAAGGGGACATTACAAGGACTCACATGAGCACAATTTTTTTGTAACACCAAATAGCCTTTGACACGAGAGAAGCAAAGAAAATGTTATAATGCCAATATAGTACCAATAGTATACAATGCAATGGAATATACATAGAGGACCTTCTTATATATAGGCAAGGGTGAGACATAGGACAACATGTGATTATGACAAGTGTCATGAAATACATGATTTGAGACACAAAAAGTGAATGCCCTATATAAATTTAATTAACAAGGTGTGAAAAGGACCAAAAGGGAAATCGATTAGGAATAATTATGTTCACACTAACATTTCCCCTTAGGTGCAACTTTAAGAGGAAAAAGAAAAGAGAAAGACTCAAAAATGGGTCTTGGCAACAAGGCTTGATGGGGTACCCATGTATAAAAGATCTCTCACAAATGGAGAAAATGAGATAACCTACAAGAAAAAACTACTCCTCCAAAAGAGAGAAAACATGTACAAGTGAAGGAAGGAGGACTCAAGATGAACTCCCAAGGACAACTTTCTTTACCCCAAGCATCAATTATAAGTGAAGAGAACAAGGCAATACCAAAGGCTTAGTGAAGATGTTTGCAACTTGCTCTTGAGTGGGTAAATACTCCAAGATGAGAACACTATCTTAGATGAGCTATTGAATAAAGTGCATGTGGATCTGTTATAAATTAGGATCTTAGGATACTAATTGTTATAAACAAGATATAAAATAAATAAAATGAGAATCATATAAACATAAAATTTACACATTACACAAGATATACATGGGGAAAACCCTTTTGGGTAAAAAACCCCATAAAACATCATTTTATTAAAACACTTACAAATATGGTTGAACCTGGGAAACACTTCTCCATACTTCCACATTTTCCAATAATACTTCATGTGCATAGTGATAAAACTCACTCTCAATCTCCAAATTCTATATCTCTCAAATGAGAGGGAACCTTTATAAATATAGGAGAAAGGGTAGCATAATACCTGAAGGGTTATTAGTCACACATATTCAACAACCGCCATTCATAAATAATTAATAATATAATAGTTATTAGACTATAACTATTTCAAATGGGATATGCTTAATAAGCATATAATATATAAGGTTTTTATAACCTTATATTAGAACAATATATAAATGTGATAAGGGTATGACCCCTAATAAAATTATGTTCTAACACTCCTTAATGTTAATAGGGGGCATCACATGTCAATCTCCATAAAAGAAAAATGAAATACCCTAGTAACGTATGTCTTCTTTGACAGTGATAAATAGGGACACAAATATATGCCAAAATGAAGACCGTGTATTCCGGACTACATGAAAATCACTTTGTCATAATTTATAATCCCAATGTTTTAAAAATGATAATATATATGAGGTCTTATAAAGATTTTTATTGGAGCTCGGGTCTTGTCAAATCAGCCTTAATACAATGTGCTTGTAGGACTTAATACAATGTACCCATAGGAATTAATACAAAGCTTTTACAAGTGAAGATTTACAAAGAGAGGAATTTTAATAAATGCCCGTAGGACTTATACATAAAATGCTTAATGGACTTGCTAATGCCTAGAGGTCTTAGGTTTTTCCTATTAGGACTTGCTTATGCTTGTTGGGACTTAAATATGCCCAAAGGACTTACTAATGCCTAAAGGTCTTATATTTTGCCCATTAGGACTTGCTTATGCCAAAAGGACTTAAATATGCCCAACAGACTGACTAATGCCTAGAGGTCTTATATTTTGCC
The DNA here is from genome assembly GCA_007258455.2 of Sequoia sempervirens. Lineage (NCBI taxonomy): Eukaryota > Viridiplantae > Streptophyta > Pinopsida > Cupressales > Cupressaceae > Sequoia > Sequoia sempervirens. The sequence continues at coordinate 34,957 of VDFB02324457.1, read as the reverse complement.
TCTTAGGACTTGCTTATGCTAGGACTTAAATATGTGTACATAGAATGCTCAATGGACTTGCTAATGCCTAGAGGTCTTATGTTTTGCCTACTAGGACTTGCTTATGCGAAATGGACTTACATCTAGGATTTAGCCACTAGGTGGTGTCATTGACATGCACACTCCCCCTCAATGGCATCACATATGGCTCAACATTGATTTGATTTTGGAGAACTTTTCATTCACATAAGCATACTTTCTCTTGAATAGAAATGGAAAGAACTTTAATGGAGGAATACTTTCGCTTGAATAGAATTGGAGAGAACTTTTAAAATGGAATATTTTCACTTGAGTGAGGTGCCCATGATTTTCAATGTTTTTTTTTCTCTCTTTGGAAATGAGATTCTTTGGTAAGAGTAAAATAACTCCCGTTATCAAAAGTGATACTTTTACAAATGTCCATTTGAAGCTCTTTCTTAAATCTTCAAAGCCACAATGATTCTTAAGGAGCCACTTTTGTATTTTGGGCTTTGAAAAAAACATAGAAGATAGCATTCTTAAAAATATTATACCATCCATGTAAGAGCACCTGCACCATTTATTTTGAAGACATTCTAAAATAGAATCACTAATATAGTTAATAGCATAGTAATCAATTTTTTGATTCTTGGTGTAAAAAATATTTTAATATGCATTTGTAATTTTCCAATGAACATATAGTATTCTTCATAAATCTAGAATATATTTGATAATCATTAGTGAGGAGATCATATGAGATTTTCATGAATAAAAATGGAAAAAATAATCTTGCTATAATGACCCCTAATAACATTATGTTCTAATAGGATCTCTATATGCTTAGTTCAATGATGCTCCATTGAATTGCATGAAATATGCATGGCACTTTGATCACCACACCAAAGAGGAGTGGAGTGATCACGAGGAAATCCAAACTCCATCATCAATTGGCAAGGCCAAAGAATCATTTGGCTAGCAAGAACAACACCTTAATACTTAACCTTTGTAGGTGATAATGCAATAGCTGTCCGCTAGCATTCCTATGCTAAAAAACAAAAATCCCCTTAGAAGATTGTAGAACTTGAAGTCCAAGGAAGAAATACAAAAGGTCAAGATCAATCATATCAAATATCGATGCTCTCTAAACAAATTGAATCATGGAGGTGAAACTGAGAATCAAGTTATCCACATATGAAACAACTATCCAAAGATTCTCTCCATGCCTCTTAAGTATAAATTGTCGGATTGGAATGGTAGTGTGAGAAACTAGAAACAAGCAAGAAGCTATCCATCTTCTCATACCAAGCATTGTTGGCTTGTTTGAGACTATAGATTGAATGACACAACTTGTAAACAAGTGAAAAATCTTGCACAAAACCTATAGTCTACTCCATATAGATATCCTCATGAAGATCACTGTGTAAGAAGGCACTCTTCACATCTATTTGATAAACTAAACATTCTTGTGATGTAGCAAGAGGAATTACAAGACAAATAGAATCCATCTTGGCAACAAGAGCAAAGCTCATAAGAATAATCAATGGCCTCAACCTATCAAAACCCCTTAGCCACAAGACATGCCTTATATTTGTCAATTAGACCATTTGCTTTTTATTTGGTTATGTAGATCACTTACAACAAACAAACTTTCTTCCCTTGGGAAGAGGAACAAGATGCCATATGTGATTCTTCACTAAAGAAGAATACTCCTCAGCCATAGCATTGTCCCACTTTGGAATACTTACAAATTGCTTGGAAAGAGCTTTTTGTCACCTATAAGAAGTGTAAAATTCAACATCATGGGAAAAAGTTATGGCTCCTAGAAAAATCCCCTCCTCTGGCAAAATATACACCATGGTACTATTCAAGTGGTGCAATGGTGGCACCACTAGCAGTGGTGTTGGTGGATCTAGTTTTTGCTTTGGTTGTTTTGGTCTTAGATGGAATGGAGCAGCATGTAGGCAGTTTTGGTCAGCTGAGTGGTGCTATGCTTGTAGATTAGGTGGTGTGGCTTTTGTAGACTTTAGTGCTCTTATGCTAGTTGTGACTGGGGGCTAACCTCCCTACAAGACCAAGCTCTAATGTTGGTTCTCCATGTGATTGGCGCTATATAGAAGGGGCTAGGACAAAAAACACATTGTGCAATGCTTGTGATGGGTGATGCAAACGCTACATGCTTGTAGAAACAATACGTCGACACTTGTAGTACAAACCAGCCCAAACAACTCTTAATAGTTGCAAGAAATATGTATTTGTACGAGATGATGTAGAGAATATTTCATTGTTGATGTTGATAGATTGCCTGCAAGCAGCATACGTACTGTATGGATTCTGGACCACAAAAAAATAGGCCCTCACAAAAAGGCTAAACTTGTAATTTCTCCAAATACTATTGATTTTATTGTTGATCCATATAGATTTGGACCTTTTGGACTCAATTGTGAGGTCAAATTTGGGCTAGGATGCACAAGTTGAAAAATCTTGGAAAAAATATTTTCAAAAACATAAGGGGCTTGTAGATCTAGAGCTATAATACCATGTTGAAGTCACCAAAAAGACTCATAGGAGCAAGAATCTTTTGCAAAACCAAATAACCTTCCACATAAGAGAGAAACAATGAAAATTCTATATTGCCAATACCGGTACAAGTGTATATAATGCAATGAAATGTACAAGTGTCATGATCACATGACTTGAGACACAAAAAGTAAATACCCTAAGAAAATTTAACTAACAAGGTGTGGAAAGGGGACCCAAAAGGGAATCCAATTAGGGAATAATCTTGTTCACACCAACAAGAGAGACTATGCCTACCATCGTATGTAAATATGTACTTTTCATGTGTAACTTGCATTTATAATTGTGTAGAGTTTAAGGATTCAATGGGTTCATTTAGCCTTTTGAACATGTTAAGAGGCTTATAAATGGAGGCAATGCTTACTGCCATATTCTTAGGCTTGTGGAATTTATTACTTTTCTGGTTACGGATTGGTGTCATTAATTTCACGCACTGTTAGAGTTTATGGATAAAATTTAAAACTTCTTTAAGTTCTAGTCCTTTGCTACTATGAAGTATTTAAAGGAAGTGGCTATAGCTTATTTGGTTTTGGATAGCAAGTTTTTTTTCTTTATTAAAATTATGTGTTTTAAAAAAGTGTAGAGATCAACAAGATTGTGTGCTAAGGACAATTTTACAATAGATATGAACTTATTGTGGTGTTGGAGCCAATGGAAGGTTGTTGATTTTTGCAACTACGTGACTCATCTTCCAGCCACGACTTGCATTGATTGAATAAATTAAATAATAGCCTGGGGCTATTTAATTTATATGATGCCGATTTAATTGAAGAGGCACTTCTCAAGGCAATATTATAATTCTTTTCTTGGCCGACCTTCATTGTAATTCATATTTATTATTTGTATTTATTTCCTTTGGTGGCCGACCTAGTTCTTGTAGAGGTGCGACCTCTCTAGCAAATGTATATATAGAAGGTCATTCTCACCCATTTGATCATCAAGCAAGTTTATTTCCATCCTTCATTCAAGTGCGAATTGTTTCAAGAGCAGATTGAGATCTGTAGGAGGCCGAGTCTTTTGTTAGCAGATTGCATCACTGTAATTCTGTAGTTGCATCAGATTGTGGTGTTATCTCTTGGCCCTCTTATTGGCCTTAATTGTAAAAGAGACTTTGTTTTGAGACTCAATATATAAGTGATATATTGTTGCTGGGTTTTTTTCTCCCTCTAGAGGAGGGTTTTCCCAGCAGATAGGGTATCTGCTGTGTTGTGTGATTATTTTTGAATTAATTTCTGTGCACTTAATCTGATATTAAAATTAACATGGTATCAGAGTGGGTGTGAAGTAAGATCTTGATTAGATTGTGCATTACAGCGATACTCTCTTTTCTCTTTCTCATTGTTGAGTAATTCTACCTCTTCATCAAGATGGTGAACAGGTTGAAGATTGAGGATAGGCTTGAAGGAGCATCAAATTTCACTTCATGGAGGTTTAGAATCATGCTCACCGTGGAAGAGAATGATTTGGCTGAGTTTGTGGAGACCAAAGTTCCCGAACCAGAGGAGGAAGAAGAGAAGTTGCAATGGAGGAAGAAAGACATCAAGGCGAAGAAGATGTTGGTTGATTCTGTTAAAGATCATATTGTTCCTATCATCTCTAAGATGAAGACGGCAAGGGAGATGTTTAAGTCTTTGGAGGAGATGTATGAAATAAACAACACGAGTCGGGATCTTGCACTGAAGCAACAACTCCATCGTGTGAAGATGGCGAAAGGAGAATCAGTTATTGCTTACTTCATAAAGATTTCGGAGTTGAGAGATCAACTCTCTACAATTGGCCATGTGGTAGATGACAAGGACTTGACCATGCTTGCCCTTAATGGTCTTCCTTCATCATGGGAGTCTTACATTCAAGGGATCAGTGCAAGATCGAAACTGCCTAAGCTTGATCGGTTGAGAACGAATTGCATTCAGGAGGAGTCTAGATTAGCTGCAAGAGGAATTGGTCAAAGCTCCACTAATGAGGAGATTCATGTTCTTGCCACCCATTCATTGAAGAAGAAAGGAAAAGGTGGAAAGAAATGATACTTCAAGAGAAATAGAGATAAGGAATCCAATGGTGCCTCCGCATTCAAGAAGAAGAGAGATCTTTCTAAGATTCAATGCTTTAGATGTGACAAGTATGGTCATTTTGCTAAAGAGTGTCCCTCTAGGCCTAAGCAGCAGGCTACCATAGCAGATGTTGGTGAAGTTTCTCCACAGAAGGATTCTTGTGATTACTTATTCTATTCGGCTTTGTCAAGCAGCGTACCTACCAACACCAACACTTGGTTAATTGATAGTGGTGCCTCTCACCACATCACCGGATTCCGGGCTCATCTATCTAACTTGGTGGAGAGAGATTCTAGTGAACAAGTTATCATTGAAGATGATGCAAGTTACACAGTGAAAGGAGTCGAGACCTCTAATCTTCACCTAGACTCCGACATTATCCTACAGCTGAATGATGTACTTTTCATTCCAGGCATCAAGAGAAACCTTGTTTCTATCTCAGCCTTGGAAGACAAGGGATACCAAGTTGCATTTTCAAAGGGTAAAGTTCTTGCATGGACAAAGAACTCAAGTATCAAGACTGCTCGTGTGATTGGGGTTCGACATGAGTGCCTCTACAGGCTATGCACTAGGCCATTTCAAGCGTTGGTGCATGATTCTTCAACCTTGTGTGATCTTTGGCATCGAAGATTGGCTCACCTTCACTTTTGAGCCCTACCTTTCATGGAGAAGTTAGTCACAGGCATTCCAAAGTTCGATCAGGAGCACGAAGGTACTTGCAAGGGCTGCACTTTGGGTAAGAATACTAAAGGTCCATTTCTTAGTAGAGAAAGTAGATCCAAAAGTATTCTAGATCTCATTCACTCTGATTTATGTGGTCTAATGTCTGTTGCCTCTTCGAGTGGTTTCTTGTATTATATTCTTTTTATTGATGACTACTCTAGAAAGACTTGGATTTACTTCTTGAAATCTAAGGAATCTGAGGAAGTATTAGAAAGGTTCAAGGAGTTCAAGCTCAGGTGGAAAATATTTCGGGGAAGAAAATCAAAGTTCTGAGATTCGACAATGGAGGAGAGTATGTTTGCCTACGGAATGTAATTCAAATCTTACGTACTACTGGCAAACTAATCATATGCAGAACATAGAATAAAACAGTAACCAGAAAGATATCATATTTGAACACCAGAAACTTTATTCATTCTCAGAAAATATCATGTACAAAAGAGTATTAGTAGTGCTTGACAACATAACCATCGGCACATAACTCATTCCCCTCCCCCGACTATCCAACAGGCTACATATAACGTTCGGCGGTGGTTAGATAACCAACCGACACGACGCTTCATAACAACATTAACATTAACATTAATTCGAACATGATTTCCTGAAAGTACATGACATTATTATTCTTTACTAATCTATAGTTTTATTTAGCAATTGGCCGACTACGACCAAGGCCGACTACGGCTGACAACAAAGTAAAGATATACGACTAACATCATCCCCCCCACAAAAGAAGTCGTCTTCCAGACGACATACATATAGCAAGACAAGATCAATGAGAAGTAGGGGGAAGGGAGTGCGTCCCTGGATGCACAGATGACGTCGGAGTAGTAGAAGAATGCTCCGCTCGTAGCTGCCTCACCTCCTTGATACGTGTGCGAAGCTGCCGATCTGCCAATATCTCCCTTTCCCTCGCCGCCTTCACCATGCGGGCTGCCTCCATCAATTGGCTTTTTTCCTTCTCCGCCTCTGCACTCTTGGCCGCTAAATCAACATCTTTTGCAGCCAACTGAACTTCCAAAGCTTTTACTCGCTGCTCCCATGCTGCCTCTTTCTGTTTTGCTTCCTCCTCCAAGACTGCCACCTGAGGCTCCAAGACCTCCAATCGAGCTCCCCTCTCACTGGCAAGCCAAGATTGTTCGGCCAAGTCATTCTGGATGCTCTTTATGGTGGCAGTGGACTCGTCCTTAACCCTCTGCAAGAGTCTATAGGCGTCCACTCTTCGTGATACCGCTACCTCAGTAGAAAATACTTGGCGTTTCATGAGAATAAAGACATCCCAAAAGGCAAGCTCTATGTGATATAAGCTCTCCAGAACCATGGCGTCTCGCCCTACTAGTCTCGGTGGTTGACCCCGCCAGGCTCTCATCATTGCAGGAGTCTCTCCTGCTGGCCACCCCTCGCCGAATATCCATGTGAACTCAGCCTCACACCCCATCTGTACAAATCCCCGGATGCGCTGAACTTTCAGGTTTCTTTTGGCAGTACGTTTACTCCCGAACCTCCATCGACGATAGTGTTAGATAATTTCATCCCCAAGATTTCCATCTCGACGACGACTGGTTTCCTCCCAATGCTTACTGCGAGTGGCATTGGGATCTGCAGTCTCGGCTACCACTTCCGGCGTATGTTCTGGTGAACCCTTCTGAAGATTTTCTTCAATAACATTTGTAAGCGCTACTTTGAGATAAGGCATCGTTTGCAAGAGATCAATTACCTTAACGGGTACGGTTGTGTGAAGCACCTGCCGTACGATATTCTTCTCCGACTCTAACTGTAGCAACGTACTGGTAGCTTTAGAGTTCCTGCATTCATTCGCCATTGCCTCTTCTACTTTTGTCTTGGCCTCCCGAAATCTTTCCTTCTCCGTACGAGGGTCTGGATAATTTACCATTTTTGACTGCGCCCTCGTAATTGCCAAGACTTCTTCATCGGCTACCTCCAGCATATTGATACTTCCTTTCTGCTTCGGACAGTCGGTGTCTTCATGATCACCCGATCCACACCACTTGCATAGTTTTCCCCCGTTGCCTTGGCCACTCTGACAATCCCTCACAAAGTGACCCCATTCATTACAGTTCCGGCATTGGATCATTGGCCGACTACGACCAAGGCCGACTACAGCCGACAACAAAGTAAAGATATACGACTAACAGAGTACACTTCCAGCAGCCTTCGGAATTATTGCATTGAAGCTGGGATTAAGAGGGAGTTTAGTGTCCCTTACAATCCTCAACAAAATGGTGTTGCTGAACGGAAGAACAGGACTATTATAGAAGCAGCGAAAGCTATGATCCATGACCAAGATCTTCCAACATTCCTTTGGGCAGAAGCATCTAGGACAACAGTCTATGTTCAGAACAAAAGTCCTCACCGAATCCTAGAGAAAATGACTCCTGAAGAAGCCTTTACTGGGAAGAAGCCAAAAGTGAGTCATTTAAGGATCTTTGGATGTCCAGTCTATGTTCATGTATCGAAGGAAAAGAGAACAAAGTTGGAGCCTTCTGGCAAGAAGGGGATATTTGTAGGTTACAGTGAGACAGCTAAAGCTTACAAAATCTACATTCCAAGTCAGAAGCTAATTGAGATCAGTAGGGATGTTACATTTGAGGAAGATGTTGCATTTAGAAGATCCAAGGGAACTCAGATGGAGATTGATCATGAAGAGCCTTCACAGGATATGGAAGTTGACCACTCTCCTAAGATTCAGAAGGAGGCTCCTGAACCAAAAGAAGATAATGATCCTGTTGAGCCCTTGGAACCTACTGATGGGCCTACTGATATTGTGATTGGGAGAAAAAGACCTCTTTGGGCTAGGAAAACAATGCGGGGGGTAGAAAGGTTTGCAACTCCAAGGGGAACTTTCAGAGAAAGCAAGAGACCTCACAAGTTCTCTAGTTATGTTGCTTTGATGAGTTAGATTATTCAGTCTGAACCTTCCAGTGTTGAGGAAGCTTCTAGTCAACAAGTTTGGAAAGATGCTATGACAGAGGAGTATCAGTCAATTCTCAAGAATGATGTTTGGGACATCGTTCCTAGACCCGAAGGAAAATCTGTGGTATCTTCAAAATGGCTCTTCAAGATCAAGCATGCGGCTGATGGGAGCATCGAGAAGTACAAGGCAAGATTCGTGTCTAGGGGGTTCTCACAAAAAGAGGGAGTTGACTATGAAGAAACATTTGCTCCAGTTGCTCGCTATACTTCTGTCAGAACCATTATTGCCATTGCTGCATCTAGAGGATGGAAGATTCATTAGATGGATGTGAAGACAACCTTTCTGAATGGTGTGATTGAGGAAGAAGTCTATATTGAGCAACCTGATGGATTTGAGGTACATGGGAAGGAGTCTCATGTTTGCAAGCTGAAGAAGGCCTTGTATGGTCTTAAGCAGGCACCTCGTGCATGGTATGAAAGGATTGATTGTTATTTGTCAAGCTTGGGCTTCCTCAAGAACGATGTTGACTCGAACCTATACTTTAAGGTAATTGATGGTGAAGCATTGATTTCGGTCCTATATGTTGATGATTTGATCCTTACTGGTGAAGAGCACCTCATTATCAAATGTAAGGAGTTGGCTTCCGAGTTTGAAATGAAGGATCTTGGGCTCATGCATTACTTCCTTGGCTTAGAAGTTTGGCAAAAACCAGATGAGATGATTCTAAATCAAGGGAAGTACACTATTGATATTTTGAAGAGGTTTGGCATGTTGGATTGCAAATCTATGTCTACGCCTATGGAGACCAACTTGCACAAGTTAAAAGAGGCTGCAACTAGTTCAGATTTGGTGGATCCCACTTTATACAGGCAGTTGATTGGGTCATTGATGTATCTAGTCAACACTAGACCAGATATCTGCTATGCAATGAGTGCTCTCAGTCAGTTCATGTGTGAACCAAGGCAGATACATCTTGTTGCAGCGAAACATATCCTGAGATACTTGCGTGGCACAGTTGGATATGGGCTGAGATATACTTCAGATGCAGACTTGAAGTTGCATGGTTATACTGATTCTGATTGGGCAGGATGTGTCACTGATTAGAAGAGTACCTCTGGGTGTTGCTTCAGTTTGGGATCTGCAAAAATATCTTGGTATAGCAAGAAGCAGTCATCTGTAGCATTGAGTACAACAGAGGCAAAGTATATTGCAGCTTGTGTGGCAGCTCGGGAAGCAGTGTGGCTTCGGAAGCTCCTTGTAGGATTGTTTGGTCAATCAATGGAGCCTACTATCATTCATTGTGATAACTAGAGTTGTGTGAAGCTTTCTGTCAATCTTGTGTTTCATGATAGGACCAAGCATGTTGAGATCAAATACCATTATATTAGAGATATGGTATTGAGGAAAGCTATACAGTTGAGGTATATCAGCATTGATGAGCAAACGACAGACATTCTCACCAAGCCTCTCTTTAGGATAAAGTTCGAGTACTTTCGAGATAAGCTTGGTATGGTGGAGAATACAACCCTAACTGAGAAGGAGTCTCAGTATCAGTGATCCTCATTAATGAGTTCTTCTCTGTGAGAGAAGTTTGAGGTGAAATCCCTTGATTAATGAGTTCTTCTCTGTGAGAGAAGTTCGAGGTGAAATCCCTTGTTTCCACCCTTTGGGAGAGCCATGGTGGATGTCATGTGTGTGACTCCATGACAACATCACGTGAGAGAGTTCGTGATGATTTTTTCTTGTACTTGTGTTTCACCCTCTGGGAGAGCCATGATGAACGTCACGATGAGGTGACAATGTCATGTTGAGTGATGGGCACTTGTACATACCATCTATGGGAGTAGCCATGATGGTTGATATCACGATGAGGTGATATCTGCCATCACGTTGAGGTGATATGTCTTTTGCAGTTGGAAGTATTCCTCCCTAGCTGAGAGGGAGTGTTGATTTTTGCAGCTACGTGACTCATCTTCCAGCCACGACTTGCATTGATTGAATAAATTAAATAATAGCCTAGAGCTATTTAATTTATATGATGCCGATTTAATTGAAGAGGCACTTCTCAAGGCAATATTATAATTCTTATCTTGGCCGACCTCCTTTGTACTTCACCTTGGCCGACCTTCATTGTAATTCATATTTATTATTTGTATTTATTTCCTTTGGTGGCCGACCTAGTTCTTGTAGAGGTGCGACCTCTCTAGCAAATGTATATATAGAAGGTCATTGTCACCCATTTGATCATCAAGCAAGTTCATTTCCATCCTTCATTCAAGTGTGAATTGTTTCAAGAGCAGATTGAGATCTGTAGGAGGCTGAGTCTTTTGTTAGCAGATTGCATCACTGTAATTCTGTAGTTGCATCAGATTGTGGTGTTATCTCTTGGCCCTCTTATTGGCCTTCATTGTAAAGGAGACTTTGTTTTGAGACTCAATATATAAGTGATATATTGTTGCTGGGTTTTTTCTCCCTCAAGAGGAGGGTTTTCCCAGGGTATCTGCTGTGTTGTGTAATTATTTTTGAATTAATTTCTGTGCACTTAATCTGATATTAAAATTAACAAAGGTGACATCAAGAGAACTAATTTTGTGGAGCTCTCTTGGAGTAAGAATCTATCTATATAGGAAAATGTTTCCAAAAGGAACTCTTGTGTAGGTACGACATAAATTGTTTTTGATTGCTTATTTTAAAAATCATCAAGGTTTGCAAATATTATTTTCCCTTGTTAAGGTTGCTTGTTGTAAAAAAGAGAAGCGATAGGTAAAGGGCCAATCTTTGAGTGCAGATACAAAATCCTTGTGGATTTTGGAGGTAGTGGAGAGTTGTACTAAGAAAATTGTTTTTGTGGAGCTCTCCATGAGTAAGAATCTATCTATGTAGGAGTTTGGGGTTTCAAAGGAACCATTATTTGGGAACAACATTGCTCAAATTTGATTGCATATTTAGATTTTTGGATTCCTTGTGAAAAATTATGGGTCTATTTTTTTTTTCATTGAAAAATTTGTTCATATAGATCTTCCAATTAGCTCATAAATTTTTCGAAGGGTTAGTAGCTGGAGTTCCTGCAGTTGGTTTTGTGGCAGATCAAATGCAATTGGTAAAGGAAGTGTAGTGGGTGGTCATGCGGCATAGCAATAGGTCTAAATTACCGGTTTTGGTATGGATCTTGGTTTGGGTTCATGGATTTGGCAAAAAAAAAAAAAGGGGGCTGGGTTCGTTTTGGGTTCATCTATATAAAAAAATGTAAAAAATCAATATATGTATATATATATATAATTTGCAGCCTAAAAATAGGAATTAAGCTATGTTACCGGAATCGGCCCTTTACCCTGCCGATTCCGGGTACGGATACGTTTCCAAACGGATTCGTGTTGGAAACCCTACGGATTCGAACTGGGTTCGGATTTTTGTTTTGAAAAACGTTTCCACTTTCCTGCACGATTTTTCCTCGAATCACGCCGTTTTTTCGTGACGTGGCGTTTTTTTTCGCTGCGGCAATTTTCTTGGTCGTTTTCAACCCTATTCCGTCCGCCATTCAGACACAGGCAAGCCGCAAGGAGATTGGTCGCGCAGGAAACCGCCGTCGAAGGAGATTTTCCGCCATTTATTGTGTCTTTCCTCACATTTTCCTCTCCCGATTTTGTCTGCCGTTTTTGTCCGCCCGCCATTTCCAGGTCCGCCATTTCTAGGTATTGCGGTATTTCTCAGCTCCGTAAAAATTAAAACTTCAGTTTAATTTTAGTGTATACTGTAGTTTATATTTTAATATTTTATAATAGTTATTAGTTTTTATTTTTAATTTTTATATTGTTTTATACTTTATATGATAATATGATAATATTAATAAATTATTAAATAATATAATATTTAAATTTTTAATAATGTTGTTTTTATAAAATATAAATTTATTATATATATTATAATATATTAAATTATTAATACATAATTTTAGTTTATTTATTTAGTATTAAGTTTAAACAAATTTTTATTGTAATAATATTTAATATTACACAATTTAATGTTTTTACATTTATAATTTTATAATTTTATTATATATAAAAAAATTAAATTTATTTTAGTATTTTAATATAATTAAATTTTTAAATTTAAAACTTTAAAATTTACATTTTAAAATAATAAATATAAATCTAATTTACTTTTTAAAATAATAAATATAAATTTATATCTATATCTATGTCTATATTTATCATTTTTATATGTTTTATGTACGGACGTACCCAAACGTACCCACACCAAAAAAAAAAAAATTGCCGTATCCGCGTACCGTACCCGTACCCGCATCCGCGTATCCGTACCCGATTCGGCAACTTAGGAATTAAGTTAAGAATACCACAAGCACAATCAACAATGTATATATATATATAATTATATAATTTGCAGCCTAAAAATAGGAATTAAGTTAAGAATACCACAAGCACAATCAACAATGTTCAGTTTTAGTCTGGAAAATTGCTTGTATTAACAAAGGAAAAGATTACAATATATAGAGGAGCTAAATTGCTGTAGACATTTAAGATGTCTAACTACCTCAACTACTAACTACTGTAGATATAATTGACCATTAAACAAAAGAAGAATATAATATTCTAACACCCTCCCTTAATGGTCAATCGTCTAACTAACCTACATAAAACAATCTGCAGGGCTTTTGGTCACAAGTTCTTTAGAACACTCTGCTGCTGCTGAGACCCTCTCTGGATCTGCAGAATGTTAATGACCAACAGAACCAAAAAAACGTCCAGAAAAAAAACAAAGAAGGCTGCAGCCTTCTTTAGAATGCTCTGCAACAAGAGACAAGAGCCTACCACTGACTCTGCCACTAAGATGGGTCAGCCACTAACCCAAAGCCTGCCACTAACCAAATTCTTTAGAATGCTCTACAACAAGAGACAAGAGCCTACCACTGACTCTGGTAGGTAGACATTTAATGTCTACAGTTGTATTTGGTTGACATCTTAAATATCAGTAGCTAGGCTCATTAATTCTTACAGTGCTCTGGCATTGCTATATAATGTAATTTGTTCTGCTATTTAAAGTAAGTAATTTACCAGTTCATTTTCCTGAACAAACAAAACTACTATAAACTTTGTCATTTCACAAATAAATGGTAAATATTATAAAGTATTCATTGTTCAAACTTCAAGTTCAATATTAAAATAATAATATCAAGTTCAACAATAATATTTAGTGTCATAAGTATTTTCTAAATCATCATCAGCATTATCATTGAAATTAGATGATGTAGGAACATTTGAAGAACCACAAGTAGTGCCATTGCCACTTGCACTAAAAGTGTGCTCACTTTTAGACTCAAGCGCAACATGTTGGAAAGTGGAAGCATACAAGTCAGTTTGCTTTGGCTCCATATCCCACAACTTCATTGGGGTTTCGGGGCAATCCCCCTAGAAGGGTCGAGGGGTAGTGCCAAATGAAAAAGAAAAGAAGGTAGAGAAAGAAAAAGAAAAAAATGGTAGAAAAATGGACAGATTCACCCTAGGTTCACCTGGGTTCCCTTGGATTGTCCTCGGGCTCACTCAGGTTTGTCCCAGATGAACTCAACCCTACTCTCTTGCATCTGCCCCGTATCTGCAGGTGGATTGAACCGGATCATGGATCTGGTTTGAACTGATCCTGAATCCAGTTATATAGCGACAAGTGATTGGTGGTGGCAATTTTCAACAATTTTCAAAAAAATCTACCCAAACTTGTAGTGGGTGTGCATGCAATCTTTGTTTTCTTGGCTAGAAAAATCCTTAACCAGCTGTAATTTGCAGTTATAAATTGTGCAGATTGCTCACAGTCTATTGGCAGTGAGGTGCCATGTGGTGCAATGTTTGATTGATTCTATACTATTGAGCTAGATATTAAAAAAATGAATTAATTCTCAAAATTGGGTTAGTTGGTCGACATGTGTCTTGAGTGGCATTGGGCCAAAACTTATGCATGTTTAATTAGTGAAGTTTGTGTGGCTTTGAAATATCAGCAAGTAGTTCATTTTGTGCAAACTTAGCAGATTAGGCAGTGACAAGTTGCCTGATTGGGGTATTTTCTGCCAAATTTAAAAATTTGAATTTTTTTAGGGTTTGTGAAACTTAAATTTGAATTGTCATGTGGAGAAATTTGGTTTTTGTACCTAAACTTTAAATGCCAATAAATTTTTCAGACATTTTGTTTGACCCTATATCTGAAACATGAAAAAGCATTTTCAAAGCACTTTGTGATGGAAGCATATTTATTAGCTTTTGGGGCCTTTTTCAATCATCTTGATTTGGCCAAAGATGGACCTGATTTTGGCTGGAGTTTCGTCAAGGTTGCTAGGAGACTGGTACTAGTACTAGTACGGGAGACTGGTACTGGTTACCGGTACGGGTTTTTTTGAAAATAGGAGACGGGGGTACTTGGAGATGGCGTCTTTTTTTAATATAAATAAAAAATAAAAAATAAATAAATTAATAATTTATAGAATATATCATGACATTGAACTTTCAAAACAAGAGCAGTAGTAAAGTTTAACAATGAACATTAACTTTAAAGTTTAAATACACAAATGTCATTGTGTCAAAGAGTGGACAAAACTTTATGTTTTCATGTTATAAATTTTTTATGTTTTTAAGTTTCATGGGAGATGCCAATTTTTCTGTCAAGAGACTTGGGAGATGGTGTGTCAAGTTTCCGAGTTGTTGGAGGCGTTTTCGGGGACGTCTTCGGTACTGGAGACGCATACCAATCTCTGAGATGCGTCTCAGGGGGTACGAGATGCGTCTCCAGGCAACATTGAGTTTCGTGGATGAGGACATTTGGCTCCCATCATTGATGAGCTTTCATTGCATTTGATGAATGGGTGGCCTTGTGTGTGTTGTCCATTTGGTGGAACCATCATTATTATGTTGATTTCATCTTTACTTTTGAGAGTTAGTTCAAAGAGGATGTTTAAGGTCATGTGCCTAAAGAGCACAGTATTCGTTGCATTGTTGGAAGTCATTTGTCTAAAGAAGGATAACTTAGTTATTCACGATTGTTTTGGATGATGGTGTGTTGACATGACGATGATTTTCAAGGTTGTATTGCCTAGACCTAGGATCTAATGGTAGATCCTATAAATGGCATCTAAATCACAGGGTTTACTGAATTTTTCCAATAAATTTGAAACTTGGCCAACAAAAATAAAAGAAAATTGTTCAAAAATGTCTCAAAGTTCACAAATAGTTTTAGGGCTTCGTTTTTTGTTGAAAAAGTTCAGTGACTGCCATTCCCTAGGGTTTGAGGGTGTGATCTGCTGGTATTTGAGTGAAGCTTTCTCCTCTACTATTGTTGGATGCCATTGCTGCCTGCTCCCATAATCCCAAAGATTTATTTCTTCTACCTCCATAGCATAGTTGCACAGAGACGCATCTTTGACCCTTGGGATACGTCTCAGATACCGGGACACGCTTCCCCATACTGGAAATTCATCAGAGACGTCTCCTCAGTTTTTCATTTAAAAAAACAAAAAAACCCTACATTTCAGCAAGTTTCCATATGAAAAGAAAAAAAACGAATCGACATTTCTAAATTTCAATGTGTAATATCAAATATGTAGTATGAACTCTTTGACTCTGACATTTGTGTGTTTAAACTTTAAATTTAATGTTAAACTTTACCAATGTTCTTGTTTTTAAAGTTCAATGTCATGATATTTGTAGCAAATTTATAAATTATTAAATTATATTAAATAAAATGGCGTCTCCAAGTACCCCCATCTCGTATTTTTCAAAAGTAGACGTAACGGTACTGGTACCAATCTCCTGTACCAGTACCGGTCTCCTGGTGACTATGCTCCATAGTGGAGAATCCACTTAACAACCAAACCATCTTCAAAATGTCAAAAAAGGATCAGAGGCATCTGTCATAGAAAATTGCAGTTTGAAAGAGATGCATGAAAGAAGTGTTGAACATTTTGTCATTAATGTCAAAGTATAACTTTACGGGTGATGGTGCTTCTTACGGTTATGAAACACAAATGAATAATGTCAACAAATAAACTTAAATGAAATGCAACTTTAATTTTGTCATCTCATCCACCGTGGCATTCATGCCACATTAGATTGGAATTGTCCAAGGGGTCGGGTCAAGATTCTTTGTAACGCCTTGCACCTCCGATTCTTCTATTATTAGCGGCAGCTTGATAATCTTATTATCTCTGATGAGGGTTGCTCAATGTCATGTATTGCTTATTCAATATGACATAAACTTTATTGGTGCCTATGTGAAAACTCATGCATTGCTTATTCCTTTTTTGGCAATGGCTATAGGAGACGTGAATGCATAACTCTTTGGAGGTTGTGGGAATCATTTTTGGCGTCACTTATTTTCCTTGACTGGTCTTTGTTGCTTTGCATATACTAGCCCATTTAATTAAGGTGTGGGTTGCATAATGAGCTTGGGTGCGAGTTTATTCGTGTGACAGAGATTTTACTCTAAGCTCTATCGTTATTTTAGGAGGTGCGATAACAAAAGGTTTGTGCGTGTGAACGTGGAGTCTAATCAATGCACATACATACTGTTTGCGTGTGGGTGTGCGGCATTAACATTTTTTGCAGACCACTCCTTAGTAATGAAAAGAATTGAATGAGTGTTTTGTGCACAAAAATATCTAACAGCCGAGTCTTCTCTTTTCTATGGTATTCTTGTTTTGGTCGATTGGCATTTGAAGGCTCTAGTAGCACCTAAATTGCACGAACCTTATTCTTAAGGAAGGTGTGATATATTCTCTGATGTATTCTTAATAGCATTTTAATCTGAGTCAATATGCATGAAACGTATGATTCACCTGTGCAAGGATGGACGCATGAGAGAGAAGTTGGAGTGAGCTTCTATTCGTGCTAAGTATATATAACGTCTGAAAGTTGTGATCATTAAAAAATATGTACTATTGCCATCATTCTATATAGTGCATGCAGTATTTTGTGTGTGGTGTGAGTCAATTCGAGCTAGTGTGGAGCCTTAAATATGGATTGAAATTTGAAAGAGAACCTTTTTGGTTTGTTTAGTTGAATACCCCTTTTGGTCCAGTCGAAATTCTGGGAGAAGCCGTGAGGAGTGGTTACTATGGCAAGTATCCATCTGTTGCCGTATCCTTCTTGGTTATGCCTAACATTCGTTTCTTCCAGTTAGTCAATTTTGTGTGCAATCTTCTGCATTCAATCTATCGCCTCCTTTTTCTTTGGAATGTGCTGTGATATGTTATGGAGTATCTGTGTTTGAGGCGGCTAAAATTGATGGCGAGTTCAGTATTGTGGTGTGGGGCTGCATGTAGTTGAGAACTTGAGACGCATGGTTCTTTATCTGATTTTGGAAGGTTGGCTTATGATATATATGTCTGTCCTGTGATGTTCTTCACTATGTCTGCATCACTTCTTTTGGTATAGATGTGATCTGTCTTCAAAAGCTTCCATTTTGTTATTGGTGCGAGCTGTATGTAAGGTGTGTTGCTCTGAGTTCTTTCGTGCCAAAAATCCTGAATATTCCTTTTATGATTTGTAGTGTGGTTTGGGGAAATTGAGCTGTTTGTATATGGTATTCATTTCTGTATCTGTTTGTGCGGCTATGTGAATGTGAGGTGGTTGGTTTTACAATTTCTGAAGTTATGATTCTGAGCAAAAAGATTTCAGAGCCTGAATAGAGATTTTTTATGCAAGCATGATTGTCTCAGTTGTTGTGAAGGACATTTTTTGGAGTCAAGAATCAGAGTTGTAGTGTTGCAATAATCTTCAGTGAGTTTGTGCTCATGCTGGAGTTGGTGCTTCAGCTGTTCGAAGTTGGTGCTTCGGGGAAGTTGGTGCTTCCAGTGAGTTGGTGCTCACTTATGTAATTTGGAGATTGTAGTCTCCTAGGTTGGTGCCCATTTGAAGTTAATAAAAGCATAGTTCTGCCGTGGTTTTTTACCCAAAAGGGTTTTCCATGTGATATCGGTGTTAATCTTGTCTTATGTTTGCTCTTACTGTTTCGATTGCTGATTCATAGGGTTTCAAGTTTTAAAAGTTTAAAATACTGATTCACCCCCTGCCCCTCTCAGTATTTTCTGTGTGCTCTTCAGGAAGCTGCAGGAAAGTTTGAATTCTAAACAATTATTATTTTTTTAATGAAATCTTAGGGCAGG
Source organism: Sequoia sempervirens (assembly GCA_007258455.2). NCBI lineage: Eukaryota > Viridiplantae > Streptophyta > Pinopsida > Cupressales > Cupressaceae > Sequoia > Sequoia sempervirens. The sequence goes on along the minus strand of VDFB02324457.1, from coordinate 16,512 downwards.
ATGAAAGCAAACTAAAGAGGGGGTGTTTGAGATCCATATGTGGAGAGCTGGAGTGAATAAGGAGAAGCTGTTGTGGCACAGTCCTAACAGAGGAGCCTTTTAAGATGCACAATTCAGAGATAGGATGCAGAGCTGCTTATGTGAACGGAAGAAAGATTCTTTTTAAAAGTCATCAAAATTTAAAATTAAAAAAAAAGTTTGGATTTTTTTTTCAAATTTTCCAAAATATTGTCTTTTTTTATTAAACTCTACCACTTAAGATTTTAAATTAATTATAACTTTTAGGTTTTCTTTTTAGTTTTTAAATTTAATTTTATTATATTGAGTAATTAATTTAAAATTATTCAAATTTTATATTCATTAAGTTTTTTCTTAACTAAATTTATTTTAATTTACTAATTTTAAATTCATATTTACTGTGTTGATATTTTTTTATTTAGATTTCAAATGTATTTAGTAATGTTCACTTATTTGGACAATACTTTGGATTTATTTATTATATTAAAAATATAAATTGCAAATTTATATTATTTGAACTTAAATCACAATTTTTTTCTTGAATTTTATCAGTTAAATTATTTTTTCCAAATATTTTGTTTGCCAAACTCAAACATGAATGTGAACCTTGTGACATAGGATTTTTCTTGATGATGCACGTTTTTGGAGCTCTGCATATGGTTGGCAGCATTTGGTGGTTGACATAGTTTAGAATCTCATAGAAGAAAATATCTTTCTCGGGAATTTCGTGGCATACCAAAAGATAAAGATATTTTCAATTTCTTGGGATATCTTTGGGAAAAATCTGGGAACATATAGAGAACTCAAAAAAAGCAGAAAAATTCAAATAAAAAAAAGAAATAACCAATGATTTTTTTACATTTAAAGCCATCATAATTCCATAGAGAGTGAGAAAGAGTGAGAAAGAGTGTACAGCATGAATTTCGAAATATGGGATCTTTTCATAAATTTAGAGATTGCTGGTTACAGATAATTGTAATATAAATCTGTTTAGCAATGTTAATGAATGACTCTGCCAGAATGATATTGAACTAAGTTACCGGTTCTGGTACGGATCCTGGTTCAGGTTCATGGATTTGGCAAAACAAATTTTCGGTTGGATTTTTTTTAGTTCAATTGTACAAAAAAACATGTGAAAATCATAAATAGATATATTACTAATAATATATTATAATATAAATATTTATGCCAGTCACATAAATGCTCACACCCAGCCAAAAGCACATTCATTACGAAACAATAGATACCCTTCATTACGAACAGCTAGCTTCCTTTGAAGGGGATTACTTGAGCTCCTAACCTAACTATGAATGGGCTCTCCAATTGGATACTGAATCTACTTCTCCTGAAATTCATAAAGTTGCCACAGCCAATTCGCAAGTGGGATAGGTAGTATTCTGCTCAGGGTGGGTGTGAGGAAATACTGAACTGCTTGGTAAGTCTCCAGGGATAGGCTTGATCAATTCCATATCTGCTACCGGCGAATGAGGGGATGGATCACTTCATGGTTTCGGCTCTAACTGCATGTTTCTTTGTTTGTAGCAAGAGTTCAATGGATCCATGCCACACCAAACTGGATCCCGAATCCAGTTTGAACCGGACCTGGATCTGGAGGCTTGGCCCATGGATCTAGTAACATAGATATTGAACCCTTCATGCATTAAAAGACAACTAAGGTAAATAAGACTTGTTAACTCTACAATTCTTCCTTTTTATCAAGTTCAGGAGACTAATCTATACACAAAATGGTAACTGCAGTGTTAAAATTGACAGCGGGCTCCCTAACCTCTTCAAATGCCTCTTAAATTTACAGCAGTGGTGACAATCGTGCCTGGCATTTAAGGACAGCAATGTCCTCTCTCAACAACAATGTATTAATCATTATGATCAGCAATAGTTCCTATAATGTTATGACAGCAGGAATGATGACCATATTAGTTGATGACAATACTAATAATGGTGTTACTGAACATCATACTGATAAAGAATGATACAGATCACAATAATGGCAGAATGCCACTGATTGATTAAAATAAATCACAGGAGGATAGTAATGTCAAAAGACAATAATGATGACAACAATCTTAACTTATACAACATTATTAACAGCTGCTATGTAACAATGAAAATTCCAAATAATGACCTCAATAATACAACCATGATTACAATTTGCAAATGAAGTATTGGCATCAATTCCTATTGATAAATAGAAACAGCAGCAAGTTAACAGTAGGCCTAACATCGGTGGTGCATTAATAATGATCAGTCGAAGGGTAGGATAATCATTTGATGGTTTTGTCTAGTAATGACTATGCTGGCAAATCATAAATATTGACAGCATTGCTTGCAGTCGCTGTTATCAAAGATGACAGTCATAGTCACTAATCAGTAATCACAAATAACAAAAGTCACATTCCCTATTCACAAGGTTTTTGAACTCAATTATATGAAGTGTCTTCACAACTGTAGATGACTATGTTCATTTTTGAAATAGTGACAGCAATAATTGCTGTTGTCCTTTGGCTACAGACCTAGCTGCTATTCAATAATGGCAACCAGAAATCTTGACAGCTACTTACACTGTTCTAGTTGTATAACCCACTTGTAAAAGGGCCAGAGAAGAATGATAGAGAAAACTCAGGTCTGAGGCTTATCTAGAAAAAAGGGGATTTTATCTTGATATTACCAGTGATAAGATGCTGATGATCATTATCATGATTTATTGATGAAATTTCAGTCAAAGTCACAGTCAACAATATTTTGAAAAAGTCGCATTATTTTAAGGAAAAACTTTGAAACCCTGCAGAGAAAAGATATATTGGGATATATCATGATATTTTAAAGATTCTACTTCTATGAGTCACTATGGATCATAGTTGTTAATCTATTGCCTATTATCAATTTTATGGATGGCATTTTGGTATTTTGCTTCAGACTGTGATTGTTTGGGATCATATGAACATTGCTTGGAGTATTTATTGATCAACTTGTTATCTAATTCATTGTTAGGTCCAACCTTTGTGCAACCTTTGTCCATCGCTATCACTTCTTTGTCATTGCATGGAGCATCAATGATCTACTTGGTGTACAATTCAGAATCAGTTTTAGCATTTAACTTCTTTGGCATTGTAGAGATCAATTACTGATCAACTTGGTGTGCAATTCCCAATCAGTTTTAGCATGTTTGCCTTTTGGTTGTTTGGTTTCTATTGACTTGCTTCATGTTTTGGAGCTTGTGCATAAGGTTAGTAGCTTGCATTTATTGAATTATTGTTTGGATTGATGTGTCTTCAAGTTTCAAGGATGAGGGATGACTATCAAAAAAATCATATAAAAATAATATTTGTAAAATTAAAATAAAAAAAATAAAAAAAAGCTACTCAAACAAACTAAAATAATGATAATAAGTTTCCACAATCCATATCATTTATCTTTGTAGCTTCTGGATTTGATTGTGTCAAAAGATTTTGCATCAATCAAATCCAGAAGCTACAAAGATAAACTAAAATAAGCCAAAATTAAAAAAAAAAAACTGATCCATGATCCAACATTGAATGACATTGTCACATTATGATTAATACAAACATACAAATGCTGGAAGTTACAATGGCTATCTATTGATCCATCTGATATTCATATTATTAACTACAAACTTACAAGTATTGAAATGATAATTAAGTGATGTAATAGATGAGGACAGGAATACTCCTTTTATAATAAAGTACAAGATGATGTTTCTAAAAAGAAACAATCATTAACTAAAGAGAAATAAAGCAAATAACTGAAAGTTACTAAAAGCTAACTAAAACAAACTAAGTTAATTGAAAGGAAACTACCGACTAACTAAAAGCTAAGATGACCATTAAATATTACAATAATACTCTAATAAGTATGATTTCTGAAAGTCAAGTTACAAAGTACAAATCAAAAACCAAGACTAAATGCAAAAATGCAAAATGTTTTCTATATTGAGCAACAACCTCTAATCAGAATCATCATTGAATCATCAGATGGAAATGTCATGATTTGTTCTTCTTTGGAGTTTCTAGATTCATTTGGGTTTTGCAATGGACCTCAACCAATCTTGGCTTCACATCCTCTGTCTTCCCAGACTTGCCTTGACTCCTCATATTCTACATCCCACTGTATTGTTGTTATTGTAATGCCCCCTTATTAGAGACATAAAATGCACAAGTTAGGGTAAGGGATTTTGTATTTACCAATCATGATTTTGCTTTTTTGTAATTTGTCCTGAAGACCTGCACACATCATGCATTACCAACAAATACACATAGTTCCTTGTTCAAGATTAAATTAGATCGTTTCAGATTGCACATTTCAAGAATAAGATAAATGAAATGCATTATTATCAACTAGTGCATAACTAACATAATTTAATATGACTTATTACTCTTGATCAGAATAGATCTTTGCCTTGTTTTGTGATGTCCCCTCTCTAGACAGTTCTCGGGAATAGTGTGTTAGCCCTTTATTGGACCCTTGTGGGCTAGCCGGGTGGTTAGAGGGTCAGTGGTACTTTCTAGAGAGTTTGATCGTTCTGGTTTTTAGAGCCCAGTGATTGGTTCACGGCAGGCGTTGGCAGTGCAAGAGTCGATCGCTTCTGACGGCACAGGATTATATGGTGTTTTGAGTGAGTTATGGGTTTTTAAGTGATTAAATAATAATTGATTTAATATTTAATTATAAAGTCAAATTGACTTTATATTTTAAAATCACTTAAATATTCTCTAAAAGTGATTTAATATTTTAATCACTTAATTTGATAAAGTGCGCCCAAGTATTTAAGTCAAACACTATTGAAATGACTTAAATATTATTTAAAAGATTTAAATCTGCAAAAGTGGCGTATCTTTCTTGGGATTCGTACCTTTGCATAAAAGGGCATTTTTGGCAATGAGAAACTCACCTTTTGATATTTCGACTTTGCCTTGTGCTATTTCCTGTGCATTCTCCTGTGATAAGGGTTTGAACAATCTGTCATTGAAGAACGATACCTCTTCAGTGTTGAGCACTCTTGAGATTGTGAAAGATCAATCGAATCAGTGCAGTTGAGAGCTTCATTCAGAGGTTCTACATGATTCAGATAGAGGATATATATTGAGATTTACTATTGTTTGCATTAAGAAAGGGTTTCTTCCTTGTGGCGCAACCTTCTTCAGATTCAGAGGCTTCCAGCAGGGATACTACCTATTCTTTCCTTGGCCGTACGGCTTACCTTGGGATTTGTGCATTCTGGAAAGGCGTGTGAAGGAAGTAGTAGAAACGCCTTCCTCTTGGCTCCCTTTTGTATTTCTATCTTGATGTCTACCTCTACCAGGGCATTGTATCTCATTTTGGTGTGGGAGAAGTCAGATCTGGAGCTTGGGCATGCTTATTTGCTTGTTTTCACCATTTCCGACTGGCAATCTGGCTATTTCTTTAATTAAATAATCTGGAGATATTTTGGTATGTTTATCATTTGCAATCTATTTGTCACAGTTAAATAATGCATTCTACACTTTCATTCTGAAGAAAATAGTGCAAATTTACATTTTATGAGCATTTATGCTATGCGCCCCTTCTCTTCTGTCTATCAAATTTTCTCTAAAAAACTAAATAACACTAAAAGACTTAAGAAAAATTGGGGGTTTGAGTTGAGAGCCAGTAGGGCTCATTACAGTGGTATCAGAGCACTGATCCTGCCAGCTTGTGGGGTTAGAAAAATTTATGAAGTCACACCAGGAGGGTTTTGGCAAGTTCTACTCTAGAGGGTGCCCTAGAAATCAGAGAGGTGATCATAATCCTTTCCCACTATTTTCGTTTGAAGAACAGGAGGAAATAGACTTGGGTAATATGGCTAACAGGGAAGGAGGAAGTTCTTACAGGAATCATTGGGATGAAGAGGACAGAGAAGCTAAAGATGTGCTCAGAGGCATGGTTGCAGGCCAAGAACAGGTGGCGACTATTCTTCAATAACTCAGCACAAATGTCCAAAATTTGACAATTAATAGAGCTCAGAATTTGGATCAAGATCGTGAAGGCAGTATTCACAGAGAGCCTCAGAGAGTCATAGCTCCAACACGCACCTTTGAGAGAGCTACATGTCCTACTTTTACAAGAAATGATGCTGAGGAAATGGACAAAGTTGAACAGGGTGGTGAGATAAATTTTGCAGATAACATTATGCTTATGCATGATGAGTGGGATGCATTGCCACCGAGAGTTAAGGAGCACCTTAACTTCGACAGATTCATGAGCCAGAAGAGAGAACACACCAGAAGCAGGAATGACAGGCGGCCTAGACACAAGCAAAATGATCTTAGACAGGCTACCAATAAGCTTACTTTGGCGAACTTTGATGGCAGTGGTAGAGTTACAGCACGTGCCTGGGTTAGTAAGCTTGACACATTCTTGACACTACACCCCATGCCTGAGGAGGATGCCATTCGATTTGCAGCACTTCACCTTGATGGCGTGGCACATGACTGGTGGATTCATGGCATGGCTACTCTTCACCATGACAAGATTACCTCGTACCAGGAGTTTACTGATAGACTGGTAGAGAGATTTGATAGACGTGATCCTGAATTATTCTTCAGAGATCTGGCACAATTGAAACAGTTGGGTAGCTTGGAATCGTACATTGGTGAGTTCCAAAGACTATCCGTGATGGTGATAGGAATCTCAGAGAGAAGGTTGATCTTTTCGAGCCCATGAAAGGTTGGATAAAAGCATTTGATCCACCTACTTTACAGGAGGCCATGAGGAAAGCTCGCAGCATGGAGTTAACTACACCTCGTAAGCCATTTGGCTTGAAACCTACTACCTCATACACGGAGAATAAATCAGATCCGAAGAAGGCTGATAATGCAGATCAAAAGAAGAAATTTGCAGCCCCTTTAGATCGAGAAACAATGAATGATTTACGTAAAAGAAAACTTTGTTTTTACTGCAAGGGTCCGTATGACATTAATCATAACTGCCCCCTCAAACCCAAAGGGCAAAATAGGCACATGGAGTGGTTTTATGAGGGAGAAGCGTTGACTGATTTTTCTGATCAGCAAGCTCCAATCTATGATACAGATGGAGAAGAGTCAGAAAATGAGGCAGAAATTGTAGTAGAAACAAAATTAAAGGAGGCTCATATGTCCAGCATGCAGAGAGAGTGATCTTTTAGACTCCGTGGGATCCTAGCTGGTCAAAGGGTCATATCTCTTCTAGATACAAGTGCAACCCACAACTTCATTGATTCACAATTAGTGGAGAAACGGGGAATTCAAACTCAGCAGTTTGAAGGCATACGTGTGAAGGTTGCAGATGGATACACTCTCAATTGCGAGAGGATGATACCTGACTTGCCTTTGAAACTCAACAATTTTGAGTTTAAGGCATATTTTTATGTTGTGAACATGGGAGGAACGGATATAGTTCTTGGCATGAAGTGGCTTCATGCAATAGGAGAGTTCACGCTTAATTTTCGTGACATGGAGATGAAATTTAGCATTGATGGCACAAATCATATTCTAAAGGCTATCAAGGACAACAACCTTAGAGAAATTTCACTCCCGAGAATGGAACGTTTGATTCGCCACGATATGGTAGAGTGGGCTGCTGAGTGCAAGCTAATGCCTTCACAGTTGGAGCAGCAAGCTTCTTCTTACCATCCAGATGTGCAGGAACTTCAAATCAAGCATGCAAAGGTTTTCAGTGCAATTCCACCATGCAAACCTCCTGATAGAGGTATTGAGCATATTATAGAACTGGATGAGGGCACGAAACCGATCATGATTACTCCTTACCGGCACCCCCAAGCGGTTGAAAGATGAGATTGAGAAAATTATTAAGGAGCTTTTAGCTATGGGGCACATTAGGCCGAGTAAGTCACCCTTTGCTTCATCAGTTGTTTTGGTGAAGAAAAAGGATGGTACACTTAGAATGTGTATTGACTACAAAATGCCCAACAGGAAGACAATAAAGAACAGGTATCCTATTCCACGGATAGATGAGTTGATAGACGAGCTTCATGGAGCTTGCTACTTCTCAAAGATTGATTTGAGGACAGGTTATCATCAGATCAAAGTCCAAGAGGACATAGAGAAAACTGCATTTAGATGTCACTGTGGACACTATGATTTCTTGGTTATGCCATTCGGTTTAACCAATGTTCCAGCCACATTTCAGTCTACTATGAACAGGGTTTTCCATCCTCACTTGAGGAAATTTGTATTGGTGTTCTTTGACGACATCCTAGTTTATAGCAAATCATGGGAGGAACACATGGTTCACTTGGATGAGGTACTGAGTATACTTGACAGGGAGTCCTTGTACGCCAAGGAGTCCAAGTGTGCTTTGGGCATGGCAGAGCTTTTATATTTGGGACACATCATCAGCGGTGCAGGAGTCAGCATGGATCCAGAGAAAGTTTGAGCCATCATCGATTGGCCTACACCTGAGACATTGACACAGCTCAGGGGATTTGTAGGATTGTGTGCCTTCTATCATCGGTTCGTTAGTGGATTCTCACGGCATGCTGCGCCACTAACTGATTTGACTAAGAAGGGTGCTTTTGTGTGGACACCACTAGCACAGGCGTGCTTTGAAAAGTTCAAATTTCTCATGACCACATGTCCAGTATTGGCTATACCAGACTTCACCAAACCTTTTGAGTTGCATTGCGATGCCAGTGATGAGGGTATTGGTGCAGTTATCATGCAGGATCGACACCCTATAGCTTTCGAGAGCAAGAAGCTGAGAGGTCCTGAACGGAGCTACAGTATTTATGATAAGGAAATGTTGGCCATCATGCATGCCATGGCCAAATTTAGGCAGTACTTGATTGGTAGTAAATTCACTATTAAAACCGATCATAATAGTCTGAAACATTTTCTTGGGCAGCGAGATCTGAACAAGAGGCAACAAAAATGGGTCAGCAAGCTTCAGTCCTACGATTTTGACATCTCCTATGTCAAGGGCACTCAGAATGTGGTTGCTGATGCTTTATCTCGCCGTCCTCACTTGAGTTCTATTACATTGATTTCAGAGGACTGGAGACATCTGATAGTAGCAGAGTATGTTAAGGACCTGTTGATGCGTGTTTTATGACACAACAAACATTCTAGAATAAAGAGTCCAAAGACGCTCTATCCCCTCTTGAAAAACTACCTCGTATGCTAAGATTGCGAGTAAGATCATACGGTAATTCCAATGTTTAAGATGAATGCGGATGAGCTCTGTGGTTTGATGTGATTATGCTGGTAACACAAAGGGACTTACGCTAGGCTTGTTCAATTCACAATGAAGGTTTAGACAATGAAGCTCTACTGCTTGGGTCATGGATCAAAGAAACTAAAAAAGGAGAAGGGTTCAGAAGCATTAATCTACTCCTACGAATCCAAGAGACGGTATTGACTCGGTGAAAAAAAACTAAACTTTGTTTCGCCACGCAGGGAACGCGCCAACTACGCAAAGCTAGTGCAATCTTCAAGGGAGAGTTGTGTTTATGATTTTCACGTCATGAATAACTACCTTCCAATCGAACAATATTTATTCAGACAGAAGTTAAGAATCCACAAACTAAGCTCAGGCTAACTTTACGCATTGAACGAAAATCATCCGTTCAAAGAAAGTATGAGCAAAAAGTTTCACCATGAATCAATACTTATCAAATCTTGCATTCATCTAACATACATGAAAAGAAATCTAAACTATGATGAGGGATAAGAACCATGACAACCCCAAAATAAGAGAAGCAATCACCATCAGAACAATGCATGCATTACTTATTACTTTGGCAATCTTACAACAGTTGCTTATCTCAACATGTTTTGCAACATGCTCCCATGCTTTACAAATGAGGGGCTGAGCTCAATTTATAGGCTCCCCAATTACAATTCAATGGCCAAGATCAATTTGGAATCAACGGCCAAGATTACAAATAAAACCCTAATTAGGGTTTGCTACCCTTCGACCAATGAGAAAATTGCATTCGAGGACACTTGTCCTTCTTGCTAAATATGAACCAGCGGATAAAATAGAAAGTTGTTGCATGTTGATTTGGAACAATCTGATTGGTCGGAAGATGACGAGGCGCCACCTCAATGTGTTAGAGGTCTTCCTTGGTCGCTTTGTTCTTTTTCCATATTCTTGCCTTAGAATATTTTCTCTGCCGATGACTCTATCCTTTGTTCTTCGATCTTGGATGGCTTTGGCTTCTTCTTCTCACCTCGCCTCGGAGCACCTGTTTAGACTTGAAGCCCTTAAATCTTTCTTTCCGGATTGCTTTGGAATTCCTTCAAGTGCCAATTCAATGTTGAGCGTGTGGAGGAGAGGCAAGCATACAAAGGTGATGTAGCAAAGATTTCTTTTCGTTCAGCCCTCCTTGAATAATTGGTTCTTTCTTTGTTCAGACCTCCTTTGCCTTGTGTAGTCATCCACCTGCAGTAAAACAAAACAAATTTATTTTAGATAACTTTTCAAGATAAGCTTTGAAAGATTTTTACAAATTTCATTTTCAAGCTTCTAATTCTCTTTCCGTCCAATTTATTTGGCCATATTTTCTCGCCCTTTCCCAAAATTTATCTCGCCATGTCCAGTTTTATTTAGCCACAAATATTTTTTCATCCAACATTCCTCTAGCCACGTCCGACTTTTCCCTAGCTACGTCCCATTTTATTTTGTCCAAAAATTGCCTCTTGTCCAAAATTCTTTCGCCATGTCCGATTTTATTTGGCCATCGTCCAAAATTATTTTACCATTACCTTCCTTCGTCCAAAATTATTTGGCCACGTCCAAAATTATTTGGCCATTATCCTCTTTTGTTGGCCATATTTTCTTGCCGTCCGATTTTATTTGGCCATGAACTTCTCTTGATTTTCGACAATTTTCTTGCCATGTCCAATTTTATTCTAGACACGTCCAACATTTCTTGGCCATAAATTGCCTCTTGTCTAAAATTCTTTCGCCATGTCCGGCATTTTCCTAGCCATTTGCTTGATCTTTCACAAATTTTCCTAGCCAAATCCAATTTTATTTTGAAGATTTTCTTGATCTTTCCAACATTTTCCTAGCCATGGCAAAAAAATTCTTTGGTCACTTGGGCGAATATTCAAAGGGCCTTGCATATTTTAGCTTTCCAAAGGCTTGGACTTAGGAAAATTTTAAATTTTATACTCCCAATACATGGCGGACTTTGACATTTTCCTTTGCCATTCACTTTTCCTTGGTCGTGCCTTAGCCATTTTTCTTTCCTTTCATCTTAGGCGGACTTCACACATTTTGTAGCCACTTTACTCCTTGGCAAGGGCGGACTTAGTTGGTTCTTTGGCCATTTTAACCTTGCTTATGGCGGACTTTCCTTCTTTGTTTGCCATTTAACTCTTTGCTTTAGGCATTTTCCTCTTCCCTAAGGCGAACTTCAGCTTGTCTTTAGCCACTTTAACTTTGCTTTGTCCATGCCTTAGCCAAATTTATCTCATTTTTGCCTTGGGCGGACTTCACACTCTTTCTAGCCACTTCCATTTTGACTTGGGCGGACTTTGGGCTTATGCTTGCCAATGACTTTTTGTATAGGGCGGACTTGCTTGACTTGCTTGCCACTTGACTTGGTTGGAGGGCGGACTTCCTCATATTCTTTGCCACTTGCCTTCTTGGCTGAGGGCGGACTTGCTCAATTTCGTTGCCATTAGTGCTTTGGATAGGGGCGGACTTTGCTTAAGAGTTGGCCATACATATGGCGGACTTCATAGTTTTTATTGCCACTTGACCTTTTGACTAGGGCGGACTTTATCAAATCCTTGGCCATCGTCCAAAACTTAAGGCGGACTTCCCTGTTTTTATTGCCATTAGACAGTTCTTTCAAGGGCGGACTTCATTATTTTCCTTGCCATTGGATGGCGGACTTCAGCTAGTGGTTGACCATGGCTGGGCGGACTTTGGCCTTTGGTTAGCCATTGCCAACCTTGTTGCTGTGTTCTATCCATTGACATTTGAGCATAGGGCGGACTTGCTCTTTCTGATTGCCATTCCAATATTCCCCTTGCTATAGTCTTTTCTGTGCAGGGCGGACTTCACCAGTTTTAAGGCCTTTTCATGCTTTTGGAGGGCGGACTTCAGCTTATGGATAGCCACTTACAAGGGCGGACTTTGCTCTTTTCCTTGCCACTTGCCTTCTTAAACTAAGGCGGACTTCAGCCTTTGTCAAGCCATTGGACACTCATCATGGGCGGACTTGCCTTGATTGTTTGCCATTTGACTTGTTGAAGAGGGCGGACTTCATCTTTGACCTGTCCATTTGATGCTTTGACAGGGGCGGACTTCATGCTTTCTCTTGCCATGGCCTAGATTTTCATGCCCTTGATCAAATTTTTATGCCATTGATTGCTTGGCTGAAGGTGTTTGTTCAGATCATAAGCATCTCAGCTGAAGCTTCATTGGCTTATTTTCTCCATTTTTACCTGCTGGTAAGCTTCATACTTAGGCAAATTTTTCAGACTTCAATCTTTTCCATGAATGTTCAGTCATAACCTCGCCATGAATGTTCAGATTTCCATGGATTTCTTCAGATTTTTCACCAATTTCTCAGATTTCTTGACTGGTTCGTCAAATTTTCAGCCATTTTTAGTGCTCTTTACCAGATTTCTCTGTGATTTTCCAGAATTTCTCACCATTTTTGAACGAATTTTCCAGATTTTTGAACTTTTTTATGTGATTTTCCAGATTTTTACCAAAATTTCAAAAAATCTTCGAATCGATTTTCTGAGAGTTTCGTTGCTCGTTTCGAACTTCTGAGTGCGTTTTCGAAACTCGTGGCCCTTTTAAAAATAGAAAATTTCTAAAAATAGAAATTTTCCAAAAATAGCAACTTTCCAAAAATAGACCCTAAAAAATAGGGATCCTAGAATTAAAAGTGCCAAAAAAGTAGGTCCTAAAAAATAGGGGGCCCGGGGTGAGAAACCCTAAAAATTTGGAAGTGTCGGATTTGACTGAAACGACAGTCGATCTTCGTCTCACAGGTCTTCTAAGCACAATGGCGATGTTTATACAGTGATCTAGGCTCAATTTCTCCAACTGACTCGGGCGACCGTTCAAAACTCAAACTCCTCATTTGCAAAAAGACTGGTGATAAGCAGTTGCGACGCCAAGGCAAAACCAAAAAGCAAAAAAAATGATGGGTCCCCATTTGCAATGGGGCGATGTGTGAAAAGGTCACAACATCTAGCGCCAACCTGAATAAATGTTCCTGAACATTTCAAAGACAGTACCCATTTCAAACCCAGAATCTTAGATTAATTCTAACTAACCTACCTTTTGGCTGAGAAGAGTACTCAAAAGGAAAGAGGAACCCTAAATTGTATCAAGACCCTTTATCCTGCAGCTACAAGTGTGTGCAAATGCGTTTATTCCATCTCATGAAATCAATACGACTCTTTGGTTCCATCATGGTTGCTTGTGTATTTTGTCTTAACTCCAAAAGCATCCTGGATAGAGCCTTGCTGCCAGCGAGCGTCTATAGCCCCGACAAGGTTATCGCTATAATCTCACGGAGATTGCTCTACTTCCGGCGATTTAGTTTTTCTTTTGATTTTCTTGTTTTCCTCTTTTGATGATTGATCGATTTGAGTGCACGCCTGTAGAGATGTCCGCACACCCAAAAGCCAAATGCTTTGATTTTTTCATTTTTATTTCTTTTCTTTTTTTGATATTCTTTTCTTTTCACTTTTTTCCACAGTTTGGCCTGTAAGCAATGAAGCTCACATGGGTTTGAGCATTATAGTGGCGCTGGAGCCAGACTTTTGATTTGCTTAGCCGTGACTTCACCTGGGAGACCGCAATGACTCAGAGAATTTGTTAAGTGTGAGAAATATAATAACCTTAAGACTCAGTGTCAAGATACAATAGATGATTCCTTTTCCAGTCAAGTACTAACCTTAACCTTAAGATACTTTAGAAACAATTAATCTAGGATTCGAGGATTGTCCACAAATATTTATCTCGGAAATGAACTAAACATGATTTAGCACAGGCGCTAGAGTTCTTAAGATACAACACCTTTCGCAAATGGGAGCCCATTTATTGAAAGCAGACAAAACGGGCAAGCAAACTAAACTAAGAAAACAAGACAACTAATCTAAAGCAAACAAAGCAAAAAAGAAAACCTACTCTAAACGAAAACAAAAATTTAAGCGAACAACAGTTAAAAGACCTAAGTATATACAACTCCTAACATGATTTCTCAGGATGTGCAGTAACAACAATGCAGCGGTCAAGGTGCGAAGCTTTGCAAACTTATCTTTAAACTCAGAAAAATATTCTTTCAAAGGACCAATTTGAAACTCAGGCAAAACTTCAGGAAAGATTAGTAACTGGGGCAACTCATCTGGACCATGATTAATCCATAAACAAGTTTTCTTTCCTAGATCTCCATAATCAAAATGATATTCCTTGTAGGCAATAGTAGGGAAAGATACAACCTGGTGGTCTTCATCCGCAGACATGAATTCTTGCCTATCGTCCATTGCTTCATCAGGAGGTCGAAGTTGATGGTGAACCATACCACTTGCATCTGAAATATGCAGATCAACATCGCGCTCCAAACTGGGTGGAGTGGGGCGGGAGTTCGATTCAAGAGGGTATTTGGAAATCTGGATCATTTCATGCGCTGGCTCCTTTTGAACCCCTAACAATGGATCAAACCCCAACCTAAATTGCTCTTCATTTTCTATCTCTGTCACAATTGTTTGTTTATCAGGGAGCCTTCCATTAGTTTCAATTTCTTCAAGCAATTCCTCCATGACTGTGAACAATGGATCAAGCGCTGACGCAAAACGTGTTTCATTTTCTGCTTCCATCTTGGTAGCCCATTGATCGACAAACATATTATCTTGCCTCAAGCCGCTTATCATTTCTTCCATCTTGATCATGCATGATTGAACTTCTTCATCAAGGACTATTCCTTCTTGAAATGCACTGGGATCACTTCTTTCTTCATGTCCTTCTCCTTGGATGAATGAACATTGGAAATTTGTCACGCCATCTCTACTTTGAGCTAAGTCCTTCGTTTCTGGTTCTTGATGATCCTCTAAATATTCATTCACTTTCGTTTGCTGACAGTTGCCTTTGGTGGTTCCTCTTGCTTGGATGTAGCCCATTGCTTCTTTGATCTTTACTTGAATGGCCTCTTGTTCCAATGTGATGAAGGAACAATCCTCCTCCACTTCATCTCTAGGGTCGATCTTATTATCCTGTTGTGACTTATTCTCCCTATTGTCGGATGACATTGTGGTACATTCTTCATTTGGTGCCAAAAATGTTTGTTGGACATATTCAATCCATGCTTTGTCCTTGAAGAATCCACATGGTAGCTCTGGTAATCCGAGGTGACATCTGGCATAGTTGATAGCCTCTTCACATGTTGTGCAAGTGAACTCTGGATGAGGTGCGTTGTGAATCCGACACCAATGAGGGAGCAAAACATCCTTCAAGCAAACATTACCTAGTTTTATCTGACTTTCAATTCTGAGTATGAACCTTGTGAAGGCCTCATATCCGACTTCTGGAATACTATAATCATCAGGTTCTACATCCAACACTCCTGGCTTGGGAACATCCCAAAAGAAAATTTTCCCTTGGAGAACAAGCTCTATTCTTGAGAGGAATGTCAAGCAATTAATCTCTTCGTGCTGGAAAGTCTCATGAATCCGGCATCTTCCTGGCAAAGCAAACTTAGACACATCTTCCTGGCAAAGCAAACTTGGACAAATTCCTGGGGTACAATTGTGCATTCAAATTTTCCTGAATCTAAGCAAGACTGTCTTGAGAGCAAGAAATATGGAATGGGAGCCCATCCATTGAGAAATTTCAGATTTATATTTTTTTTTTTTTGAATTTTTTTTAACTTTTCACTTTTTTTGGATTTTTTGGCATAAAAGAGATCTAACATATCTCAGATTTGGCATTTCAAACTTCATACTGGTTCCTTCTAGCTGAAGTTCCTCCACTTGTGAAAATAAACAACCTAGAGATCATGCCCTCCTTCTAGCGCCAATTCAATGTTGATGCGTGTTTTATGACACAACAAACATTCTAGAATAAAGAGTCCAAAGACGCTCTATCCCCTCTTGAAAAACTACCTCGTATGCTAAGATTGCGAGTAAGATCATACGGTAATTCCAATGTTTAAGATGAATGCGGATGAGCTCTGTGGTTTGATGTGATTATGCTGGTAACACAAAGGGACTTACGCTAGGCTTGTTCAAGTCACAATGAAGGTCTAGACAATGAAGCTCTACTGCTTGGGTCATGGATCAAAGAAACTAAAAAAAGAGAAGGGTTCAGAAGCATTAATCTACTCCTACGAATCCAAGAGACGGTATTGACTCGGTGAAACAAAACTAAACTTTGTTTCGCCACGCAGGGAACGCGCCAACTACGCAAAGCCAGTGCAATCTTCAAAGGGGAGTTGTGTTTATGTTTTTCACGTCATGAATAACTACCTTC